>JAQQRF010000066.1:0-156952 GCA_030523145.1 Trissolcus brochymenae
AAAAAGAAAAAGAAGAGAAAAAGGGCAAAAAAAAAAAAAAAAAAAAAAAAAAAAAAATAAAAAAAAAAAAAAAAAAAAAAAAAAAAAAAAAAAAAAAAAAAAAAAAAAAAAGAAACCGCGACTGAAAATTAAAATGAAAAATAGCAACCGCCGAAAATTAGATTTTGCGTGCAAAAAAAAGCAATCCAATTTTAAAAAGCGGGTGCATGAATGAATATTTCTGTGGGTCTTTGCACAGTCACGAAATGTGCGCAGAAAATGTTTATTCATGCCCGAGTCGGTTGACGACGTCGAAGTGCACGCAGACTATCTGGTTTATGGTTAAATACGAGATTTACAAATTTAAACAATTTTGCGGGACAATTCATAAAATTGGCAAGAAACTGAATATGCAGACATTTTTATCTAATAACACTGATATTTTGACTTCAAACTTAAACGAACTTTCGATTGACTCGAAATCAAAATAATTGGTTTTACACAAATCAGCCATCAGGAGTTTGTATTTCTTGTAGCGAACATTTTATAAAACATTATTTTACGATGTCAAACAGTACGATCAAGTTAAAGAGAATACAACAAATGTAGAAAACAGATGATTTTTTTAAATGATGATATTTTTGGGAAAGTTCCTTTTTTGTAATTGCACAAAAGCAGCAATTGCGTTCGATAAGCTTCAGTCAAAAATCATCCGCAAAAATCATCCACAAAAATTGTCTCTTTCTGCTTCGTATTCTGAAGGCACACTGCTGAAGCCAGTAAAAATATAGCGGTAGATTTGCGCTTTTCATGACAACTCTCCTTCAAGCACGGCAATTTGTTGTAAAATATTTTCACTCGAATAAAATGCGCGCAAAGTGAAAACATTAAAGCAATTTTTGCTGACAGCAAACTCGCGTATTTCTGTTTAAATGTTACTCGGAAATTGTATGAATTGTTCGTCCGAAAAGCGTTTGCGATGTATTTTCAGCAAATTTTTTTCATTCACCTGATCTCCTTCTAGAACAGTGACGTCGCTCGATGTTTCGTCAGGGAGAAAATCAGGAGATACATTCACAGTCAGCATCCCCGTCTGTAAGTAAAGAAAAATTTTTCAACTTTATAAGTCATCGAATCATGAAACAGCGATTTACATTTAAAAATACAAATTTTGTGTACACAAGTTATTACAGAGATATTTCAAAAATTCAATTCTACAATAACGTTTTTGAAAATTTCCAAACTATCGAACAGAATAGAATTTCGAAATCTTAATGTTATTGATAAAACTGTTGAACCTTTGTTATGATTATTCTATTTAATTAATTTGACTTGATTATTCAATAACGCATTGAAACTTCAGAGTTGAATAGCTAATTCGACTTAGACCGTTCTAGCTAGCGCCTCAATTGTCTCAATTAAAATCGAATCTGTTGCTGAGTATAATGCAGGGGTTTATTGCAAATTGATCCGATATTAATAAAGTTGCAGTAATCCAATAAACAAGAACAATTTCATTAAATTTATTAAAAGAACTCACAATTAATATTTTCCATGGAAGATAACTAATAAATTCCTTCACATAAATAATTGATCATACTTTAGAAATTGGAAACTCAATTTGTGTAATCGCCAATTCAATTAATAATCACATAATCTAAAATCCAAGATAAAACAAAAATTGGAAGGTGGGGGGAATACATTTTCGGTGAATTCCATACCAAGATTATCATGTGTTGAATAACATGTTTCGAATTACATTTATTTTTGTGAGTGGCTTGTATTGCAGAGGTTCAAACCGACCAACAAATTTAAATACATCTAAAATAAAAGTTTGTCCCTGAAGTGAATATACATGTTCAAAATTCGTAACATCGTCTTACTTTGGTTAAAAATAATTGATCATCCACAATTACTTTAAAATAGGTTTATTATTCCTTCAAATAGAATTTTTCGTAACAGTACAGCTTTATAAATTGATGTACTTTCATCATCGATCCATCCTCACGCATAATTTAATCTATGTATCAAATATGTTGTCATTTGCAAATGAATATTTAACCACTTTCTCACGATTCGATTGTACAATAATGTTTAATTTTGCAATCAAAACGTTGACTTTCCTTTTATGAATTATAATATAATAATACGAATTAAGCCGGCAAAAAATGGTGTTTTATCGAAAAACACTTTGACATTTTGCAAATGGCTTTTCCGTTAAAGCGTTTTATGTTAAGACACTATTTTTATCTTCTAAGTAAAAGTATCTACAAACAAATGTTTGTTATATACATGCTTTTACAGTGCACAATTTAAAATTTGAATAAGTGATAATTTTCAAATTTTGTTCAAATTTTGAAGAGTATGCGGCATATGTGCGTATATAGACGGTACGTGGACACACACTTGGTAACTATGTTAGTATATATGCCACGTGGTGGAATTTATGATAAATATATACATGTGCATTTGTCCCCGCAGATATGCAACATTCTTATCCAAATATCATGTATACGTAAATAAATGTCACTATACATATATATGCTCAGATTTATATGATATTTATGCAGTATACATTGGCCATAATGTTTCTTTTTGCCCAAGAAACGTTTTTAAAATATAAAAGTGAAAGAAATTAACTTTTATGAAAGTCTTGAATCGACTAAAAAAAGAATGTCCATCTTTAAACCGAATCTATCAGCAGCATCCAATATCTTATAGTAGCTTCCAGCTAATGAGGCTAGAAAATGATCGTGAGCAAAAGCAAAGCTAATGGCAACAAACTGCAAAGTGGGTTTGCATTCAAATCCGAGGCGAATTCAAAGACGTCACGTCAATAAAGGTATTATTTTTTTACTTCAGCATTAAATAGCGCTCGGTTGAGGAGCAAAAACAGCAGCCAAAAATATATAAGGATGGGATGTATCGCAATCAGCCGCGCGCAAGTTGAAAGAGACGGCTCGCCACAAAGCAAAATTAAAGGCCGCAACCTTTTCCTTATAATGCAAGCCTTCTTTTTCACCCTCTTATATATCCTCGCCCGACTTTTACCTCTTTTTTTTTTCTTCATCCTTTACAACTCTCGTTTCCGTTTTTAATTAACGAATGTTGTTTCATTACGACGCGCGCAGAGAGTTATTCTGTAGAAAAAAAAAATCACGACCTCGCGCGCGCGTTCTCATTGTTTGAATCGTGCCGGCGCGTTTCACGCATAAAATGTAATATTTATCGCGACGCCGAATAAACTCGCGGTATTTATTCGCGCGTTTCTTTTTCTTGTTATTGTCGCCATTTGCGCGGAGCCCTCTTATGGAGCGCAACACGTTGACAAACGTGTTTCATTTTGATTGCCAAACACACTGCTCCGTCGTGCTACGAACAGCATATAATGAAGCGGCACTGCAAGTTTCGAGACGAAATCACGGGATTTCGTCTCGGCGTGTGCATTGCCCCGCAATAAAACGCAATGCTAATGAGATTTCCTCGACCTCTTTCAATGAAGATCGGCAAAAAATTTTTATTTTATTAAATTTTTTTTCCTACGATTCATTTTTCCGACGGAGACAATCATTTATTGAAATGTTTATGTATTTTTTTCGTGTACACGGAAATCGCGAGCTCTCTGATGAAACCATAAAAGTAAAATTTTGCTCCCGAAATGGTATGCAAAAAAAAAATTTTTTGGTGAAAAAATTGTCGCAGCATTTTTTGGCAATCGTCCGTATAGTTTATGATACGAAGAATCAAACATGCGATATTGTTATCTGAATATTGATACACATTTTGAATATTCATCCGAGCGAAGTGCTTACAAATCCTATGGGTATCCCTGGCACAAAGTGGTATAAAGCAGCAAATGATGGTAAATACTTAAAAGGTCGCATTCACTTTCAATTTAACAACTATTTTGATGCGTTTTGATGAAGACAAATCATTTATCGCTTAAAAGCTTTTTTTTCCGATGAACCAATATTTTTGTGATTCATGCATGCGCTGCTATGAAAGACACATCAACAGTTCATGAAAATGTTTCAAAATCTATTTTGAAAAACAAAAAATTCGCTTTAATGTATGATGAACGAACTTAATTTATTGAGTGGATCTTAATGCATTTAATTGCTGTCAATTATCAAGAAATAGACATTCTGATCGGTTCTATTTAATTGAAGACTAATTAGTCCAAATTCTGGGCAACGAAAAGAGTTAAGAACAAAATATAGAGGAGTTTTTTGTAGCTTGAAACAAAATTGAAGTAATGAAGGGAAGTTTAATAAAATCACTTGGCTTGGGATACTTGTGACACATTTAAGCAACAATTCACAAGTGCACATACAAATCTGAAATAACTGGAGCAATTAAGCTTGCACACGGCAAACTAGGTTAATAGATGTACACGCGCAACGTTTTTTTATTACGTACAGAGTGTAAATTTTGCCAGGATCTAGAGAGTATTCTACTTTTCTCGGATCTCGTTTGTAATAAAATAGTCCAGTCAACGCAATGTTATTGATTTTCTTTAGAAAGAAAAACATATTTCGAAACCACTCTTTGACATCAACAAAAAAAAATTCAATTTCTTTTGAACAGTTTCGATGATTTCATTTTAACGTAAGAATCAACAAATATGAACAACAAATCAATTCAATCATTTTCAATATTGCACCAATTATTTTTGTATCTCTTATCGAGTTTTACATGATTTTTAATGAACGTTTCCTTTATTTATAAACTGATTGAAGGCTCGATCCAAATCTGCAGATTTGTTCAGACAGCTTCTAACCACTTGCTCACGTTCCCGAAAGTTAAAAATGAACACGTAGAAGGTGCGTGTCGCCACATACTCACACAAAACACGAGGATGGAGCTGTGATTAGAGAGCAGTGACATTCTCAAAACGTCGAAGCTACTATTAAACTTGCATCGTTAAGACCCGACACAGAGTCGCAGCCCTCATCGAACACCAATTATAACAATCCGATGTCGTCGCGCCTAAATTGCACAAGAAATTACAACACAATTGTACACACAACTTAATTAGGTGATACCACGCTTTTGTGAAAACACATAACGTAATTTAATTTTACAGATAAATCAATTTCACCGCTCATCATCCGGCACTTGTAGAAATTGAAAATTCAAACGATACTTACGGACATTAATCAACTTCAAATCATAAACTTACTTTTTGAAAATTGTTGCTCCTACATTTCATTTTGATCCAAGCAAGTTGGATGAAGCAACGCATTCTTTCGGCCAATTTCGTACTCATACAAATGCAACGTTTTATGCTTTAATTACTGCATTTGTTTTAATGAAACGTGAAATGTACTTTCTCAAATTTTTTCGTCAGTTTCCATTTTAACTTGCAATAAGTTGATTCGGTCCGTAATTTGAACTCTAATTTATTCGTATACTTTTGTCTTTTGTTTGACATATATTCACATTTCCAAAGCCATATTTTCAGTTTGAATTTCACTGCAAATCTGGAATCTTGCCAACACCTTATAACGTCTAAATGCTGTTTTAATTATTAAATTGTGCTCTGAGTAACGTAATTACGATAATCACGCAACTATACTGTACTGGATAAATGTAAAATGACTGTCACATAATTAAAATTTCATTAATTTTATAAAGCATTATAAATTCGGTACATATAGTAATACAACCCTTGGAATTAACTTTTTTTCTTTATTATTTGATACACAATAATAACTTTCATTAAATTAAATAAATGGGGAAAGTACAAAGGAACGTAACAAAGTAATTATACCCATAAATTTTATTTCTTTTTTATTCAACAGAGAAACATGTTTAGCTTTTAAATTCATATAGATTCGCAGACAAATTTTTATACAAAGCAAGATGAGCTTTTATTTGTGCAACTGTAAATAAATTTCATAAAAGGAACTGTATTGTCACAAGTTCAAAAAAAGGAGGCAGAGATAGACATTTTCACGGTCAAGAATTAGTTCTCTGAAATCCTTGAAATAACACTTTTCATAGCTCAGTCGGAAAAAAGAGTGTGCTCGATGCACAAACCCAATTGAGAAGCAAGATCTCGCTGCTCGCTCTTGCTTTTGCAGCTCGTCTTAAGAGCAATTTCCGACGAATAGGTATGGAGGCACGGCGTAAGCTATACTAGCGACAAAACCTATTAAAATTTTACGACCCTGCACTCTGTTGCACAAACGTAGTAATCCTGCACGCTTGGTTTCGCGTTCAAACGTGAACATAAATGCAAAGAGGAAGCCGAAAGTGTTTGACATCAAATTCTGAATCGCAATGCATGCAGACGTTTTCTAATCATTTAACGTGAAACGCGAAATCTCCTTATCCCATTATCATTGTTAGTTGAGACCATATAATTTGCACAGACGAAATACAAAAAGTTGTACTGTGAGTAAGAAGATACTTCTCTAGATAGAAATACCTCTAATTTCAGTTCTAATTTTTAGTTTGAAGCTTCAACGTAGCAACGTGAACGCACAAATGAAAAATCATCTCAGTAGAGGACATGCATAATAAATTTTAAGATATACATGGTTTCGGATATAATAACTTAAATGAAACTTTTATAATTATGATTATACAAGACGAGATTTATTGGGTTACATATATAATTCCAATTTTTATGGACCATAAATGTGGCCATATAAATATAGAATCACTAATAAATATGAAACACAAAAATGAATCTATCTTCTATACCTTAGTGACCTTTGGCAGATTTAATGACTAAAATTACTATTTATTACTAGATAGTATCTATTGGATGCTAGAGAGTGAGAGTGTGATCTGCATTTGCAATATGGTTAAGAACGTAACAAATCTGATATGCATGTCGATCGGAATTAATTTTATGTTTCGGATTGTGTTTGCCAACTCTAAATTGCTTACAGTGTAAATTTTGATCGTTTGTATTCTATTTCAAACATAACCATCCCTACTATTAATTACACAGGCATTTTTAAAACTAATAAATTTTGATACAGTTTTTTTTATTTGTAGTTTCTACTTTTTTTTTTGAAGAATCAGATGACTTTTGCTGAATTTTTGTTTAAACTTAATATTTATTTTCCCTACTGAAACACTTCAAACAGTTGTGCATTTTTAGTTTATTGCAGAAAAACGATTTTTTTTAGTCCAAAAGGGAATTTCCTGCTTTCATCTGTTTGTTCTTTTTTTAACCATTTCAATTTTTAACGTTGATTAAAGATATTAAAAAAATGTTATAGTTATGATCTTTTTTGCACAAAAATTGCGTTCATTTAATTTCGAATATCGGAACTCAATCAAAGGATTTTATCCGAGTAAAATTAAATCAAAACTAAATCCTTGCAGCATCGTGGTCCGCTCCCACACTCATTCCGGTTAGGTCTGTCACTGATATACTGCTGATTAAATACACATATGAATGGTACATTACTCGTTATAAGCTTACACTCAACCCGATACCAATAATCTATTTTCTATAGTCGTGATCTCTAAATAACCGTACATCTAACTTGATAAACTTGTAATACGTTTCATGAAGAAACTACCAGCATCAAACACAAAATTGTATAACGCAAAATTAAATTTATTATAGACAGCCAATTAAATTTTCGATCCATCCGAATAATTAGTTTCGCTCACGTTGGGGAAAACGGCCTTTATAATGAACAATTCACTGATTATCGAGTTAATAAGATCAGTTTTATCTGCCAACGCGGAAAATCATTCTCTGACTCGGTTAACTGTAGTGCAGTTGTGAATGTGATGTTAACATTATTCAATCGAGAACGATATCACTGACATTACGTTTGTTTGAACGTGTTTGTAAATCAAATCAGAGTTTACAGTGTGGAACTGGGTTTGTAGCCGGGATACATGTTCAATTGCTATTGAAATTGAATACCGAATAAAGGTCAACATGTCAGCACTTATAAATAACGGACAAAAAAGTTTTCCCTCTTTTTAAATACGCTGTGACAGTAAAATTATTTCGCTTTTATTGTGGCTGAAAAAGTTATTTGATCCAGACGAATATAATTATCGAAATGCAAGTACACTTTAATTTTTATTATTTCATTGTCAGATTGTTCTCTGAAGCAATCAATAATTATCGGAATAATTTAAAATTGATACATTTACCCAAAATCGTGCACTCGTTTTTGTCATTCCATTTTGACGTTCTGTAATAATCTCTCGAACGTTGGATTAATCTAATTACGATGCATCTCATTATTTATGTGTAATCACATTAATTTTTCCTTGTTATGATTCACAAAAACATCTCGTTAGTCGGACGATGTACTGAACAACTAATTCATCAAGCGAACATCTGTACATGAGGAAACTTTGACTATTCCTTTCGGATGCACGTCCCATCCGTTTATGATGTTCGACAAGACGAGAATGCTGCAAGTGATACATTGACCGTTCCTCCCAAAGCATCGATATGAATTTCATCGGGACGCATTATGCAGATTTGTCAATATTAAATATTGCACAGAATCCGGCCTGTGTTCATCAGCGTACCATTCTGATTGCATTTTTTCCACCAAGATGCACAAAAATTAATTTCTTTTAGGTCGTCGATAGCAAAAATAGATTTTTCACTGAATATCATGCGGTATTTTGCATTATTTAATTCGAATTAATTTTAAAAGCCCCTCAATACGAATTTTTGAAATATTTCAGTTACTTTTTATATCCAGTTCTAATGAAAATTCAACATTCGATACACGTTAGAAACAATGCCCTGTTTAATCGAAAATTGAGTGGTCTATTAATAAGTAGTTTATCAAAATAAATAGTCAGACATTGTGTACTAGACATCTCTTTGCTAGCTCAGGTACAGTTTTGAGCTTTGAAACTCAGAGAACAATGGGAAAATTATCGAAGACAAAAAAAATTGAAGCAAAATCTTGTTGTGTAATTCAGAGATCGAGTTACAAATAGACCTGAGCACTCCAAGGTTCAAACAACATTAACGCGAATGAGATACTGTTTTAGGATACATTAATCGAATATGATTGATATTCGTCGCGGCGAAATCATACTTCTCGACGAGAAACTTTAAATCACATTGCACGAACTTTGATTGTTTGCACAATCTGTGTAAGTGTAGGATGTCTTTATGCGCGCCAACGTCGCAGTGAATCGAAGCGGAGGAGTCGAATTGACTTGTCCTGGGCGTTTCATTTGTAACCAGTGTACTATAAAGCACGAATAAGTACACTTGAATGTGAATCTTATTGGTGCTCAGCTATAGAATCACTAGCATTTCTGTTTACTCGCTCCAAGATGGTACAATAAATAACTCATAAACATTGTTCTGTAACTTTATCTTTAGAATGAATCAACTTTTCATGACAAAGTTGTATCTACATCTTATTTTGAACTAAACCAAAATTGTTACAAAACCAAATAATAGCTGTGAGCAATTTTTTTTAGAATGACAAAGAAACGATGGAAGTAATGTGAAAGCAAATAAAAATTGTCTTTTTCTCAGACTGAAAAGTATTGAATTACCTGCAATGAATCAGGCGAATATTTTGAAAAGAAATACATATCCGTCGGAGGAGTAATTGTAGACGGATTGAAGTGATGCGAAATATCCGATTATTAAACCGATAAATCAGTTTTCACTTGGACAGACTTTTGTAGGGGACTCTCAGTGAGCTATTGCGATATAATTCGATCGATCAAGAATTACGCATTTTACTTGCGATAAAAAAGACTGCGGTATTTTGTCCAGTCGTTGAAATGGCTTATTATGTTCGTGATGACTATGTCCAATTAAAATCCTTTGTTTAGTCATCGATACATGTCAGCGTGTGACATGCACCGGATAGGTGCGGATAGCTCACCAGTTCGAACGAGAGATAATTTGGACGATTGTGTATCATAATGGTACGCTTCTGTGATCTCAAATTCTTCACTTTTGGCGTCATTTATACAAGTTATCTCTTTGATAAAATTCGCCGTGTCAATTGACTATACAGCTTTCATTCATTTAGGACGCTTTTCTTACATTTTTCATGTAACATATGTGGTAGCAAAGTTTATGTCTACTCGCATATATGTTCATTCAAACATATAGCTGAAATATGTATGATATTATATACTAAAAATAGACACCATCTCGCTAGATGTCAATCTAAAACCTGTTTCATGAATGTTAATGAAATTTATTTAAACAATAGTTCGCAGTTTTGTGCATTTTTTATTTTTTTTTTTTTTTTCAAGTTTGCAAACATTCGATCAGTGTTGTGCGTTTCATTATTGCTTTTCAAGTTTTTTTTACCAAAAATATGTTTTGACAGGTATTTTTACGGAACAAAACATATCACTCGCTAATACTCGTCGTTCGTAACTTCTGTTGATAATTTTTTGTGTACAAATTGGATGCTTTTAAATTTTGAAAATCTATAAATTTTTTGACATATCCACGAAATGAAATGTCATCTGCTAGTTTTTCTTTTCTATTAAAAATATATGCATATAATAAAATTTGTTCTTGATAGTAAATTCAAGATAAATTCAAGAAATTTTACAAGTACAGAACACATGAAAAATTTGCATTTATGGTACATGTATGGCCCCATATATACTACATTTATGCCGTCATCTATCCATGTTTCTTTCTTTTTGGTTGGATAACAAAACCCAAAAATGAAAATATTCTTTTCTCTTAAAAATATAAACGGCAAATTATTGTACAACGATTTGCATGAGAATAGGTTTATATATCCTGACGTAATATATAGTATTATTACTTCAAATAACAATGTTTCTCAATCGAGCGTCGATAAGTACAAGGGTACAACGGAATGAAGTGAAGAAAAATACAACTAGCATACGTACCTGACTTTTCATCGGATCCGTGTTAATTTGACACATATACAATCCTTCATCCTCTAATTGAACACCCTTGATATGCAAGCTCCAAGCAACATGATCGACATGTTGCACAGAAATGCGTTTGTTGTGCGTTATCACGTGATCATGGATCGCTTGAATTGCTTTCGTATCGGCTTTTACCCAGCCCACCTGCAAAGCATAACAACGTCGTGTTTCACCTCTTTGTTAGTCATACTACATATCATGTTAAAAAAATAATAAAGATTGAAATGTGATCTTCTGGTTTATTGAATCTATGTTCGCTTCTGACTGTTGTTTAGCATAAAAAAATTTGTTCTAAAATATATTCCTTCTTGTAGATTCTAAAAAAAGTCAAGTCAAGAGTTAGTTGAGTATAATTGAATGTCATATATGAATCACGACTAACATGATTCATAAATAGTTGTATTTATATAACATGTAAGTTCCAAACATTTCAATCTAAAAATTTCTTTTTATTATATACGCGATATTCCTTGTTTTTGTTTTGTTCAAACCAAATGTACATTGTTAATAATTAAAGAAGTTCACAGCATTGACAACATCACGATTTCAGCTGGAAGATTGAAATGTGACATTAAAAGTGATTTGAGTCTCTGAACTTCCCTTCTATTTGTGATATTAAAATATCGTTATATTATTTATGAAAGTTTACTTCAATCTTTCGAACAGTTTTTATTTTACGACTGAAATATTCGTTTGATTGAAGTCCAGTAATTAAACCAATTTAAATTTGGTAAGTCTTCGTATAATTTGATCAACCACACGTCGCACAAGTTTTGTGCTTTCGACTTATCGATAAACTGTTTTTTTTCTTTTAAATGCGGAGAAGATTATTGATTATATAGTTTCCACACTAATTGAAGTTCTCCCATAATTATATCCCGATTTCTGACGTGTTCTCTCCAACTTTATATATTGTTCATTGATTTTAAATAGTTTTACGAATTACAGCACGACAACAAATCAAATTGATGAAAATTACTCTCACTCGTTTTTAATTTACTTTTACAGTTATTAAAAACCAGTATATATTGGATAATCTAAAAAAAATTGTGAAAAAAAGAAATTTCCTTTCAACATTAAATTGATTCAGAATAATTTTAAAATATCCTATTACACTCCAGAGAGTGCATAGGAGGATGTCTGATGCAAAAAAATTTCATTACATTTACTTGTTGGAAATAAACAAGCAAACAAGCAAACAAACAAACATAATTTAATTTTATATATTAGTTTAAGGATATGAAATAAGGAATAAAGTAAAGTGTGTTGTTCCAGGTGTGAAAATTAAGTGCATTATACTTCGGATCTAATACCCGATTAATTAAATTTGAAAAACAAACTACAATTCATTTTGATATAGGAAAAATAACAGTATTCTCAGATAAGAAGCGAAAAATTGAACTGATAACTATCAGCTTTAGATTATAAATTGGATATATTACTTCGTCTCAAGCTATTTAATGGCAACGCAAATGTATTTCTGTATTGCACTTTGTCTTCACTCATTCATCTAACGTGGAACAAAAAGGATAATGAAACGAAACTTGAGTAAATTGCCTCATGTTTCACCTTAACATTTTGAATTATGATATTTTCATTTAAATGTTTTAATATTAACTAAATTAAGATAAACCATGTCTTGATAATGTGGTAACTTACAACTCAACCATATTATAGTAAAAAGAAAAAAATGGTTTTTCAATTAAATCGCTTCCTAATTATTTATGTTATGTTTTATTATTTATTGATCGTTCAATTTAGTGCATCACGTGACAAATACATCGTATAAAAGACAAACAAAATCATACAGTTCTTTTAATTTTATTATATTGTCAACTGCTGAAAATTTGCCCAGGCGACGAAACCGCGATTCTCTACCTGTCGCAATTTTCCTCTTTCGCATCTCACGAATGTCAGCCCGAGATCGCGCCATTTCACCAAACTTTAAGGACTATTTGCATTTTCCGCGGAGCACGCCGCAAATTCCCGATTCGTATGATGTATAAGCCGCGAGTCTACACGCGCATAATCAAATAATGCGTCGAAGAAATCTCGCATTCATTTGAACAAACTTTGGCAAACAAATTGGAACGCTTTTCGATTACCTCTCTCTCTTTATCTTTTCTTTTTTTTTTCATCGTTCCACCAAGAAACAGATTCGTGTGATAATTATAGGAGAAACGTTTCAGTAATGCGAGGATTTAGTTCAGGATGACAGCAAAGGTTGTAGAAAAGACAGTGATTCATTGGTTGTAATGCGTTCGGTGATCCGAGCGATTTGAAACGCAGAGTCGAGCGGACGGAAACCAACGCGGTAAATAAATCGTTCACCAGTAACGTGTGGCGTCACTGAACGAAGAAATCTATTTATGTTGCTCGTCTAACGGCTTGAATCAAGGTTTACATATTTCTGATAAATCTCGTTACCGACGTGCACCTTTGACTTTACCTTTCGACACTAAAATCAATTGTTGATTTTTTAGATTAGAAAAAAAAACACACGTTTATTGGAACTTATTTATTTCTGACACTCTGATTGATTTCGTCAGAAAATATATCACCAAAACATTTTTAACAAGCATGATACAACATTCGAAAACGAAATTTAAACCGTACAGCGAACGCGAACGACTTTTTTTGTTTCCATAAACTTTTTCTTTCTGTTTTAATTGATGAGGTCATTCAAAGTATGTACCATTTGTTAATTGTTTTTTATTCACGTCTCAACACTGCTTGAGTTGCAATATTTGAAATGATCACTTACTCTTTCTTGTCTCAAGTTTTTAGCTAATTACGATTTTAATTTTTTTTTTTTCATTTATGAAAAAAGTAATGTAAATTAAAAGAGAAAAAAATGACATTTCACCTTGTAACTTCCTAAATGATCAACGTGGCATGTAAAAACAGCTTCTCTTCCAAGTGGCACTGTTATATTTTCGAGCGGATTTCTAAACCTGGGCTCATAAGATCCACCTGAAAAAAAAATAAATGGAAGATAGTCATTTGCACTGTGATTTTTTGAATGCTATTTAATTTTTTAAATGAAAATATTATTACTTTTAGAGTAGAAAATATTCGACAATTGTGTATAATTGCATTTAGTTTTACTATTTAATTAAGGTCATTTTATTATTAATGAGAATCATGCCTTTTCTTTAAAGATCATTCCACATATTAGTATACAACTAGAACTGATCTGTAATAGATGCACTAATGTTACCGATAGACCATCTTTGGATCGAATCAATTCCCTCGGTACTAATCACGACGCGTGTGTATCAAATTATATTATAACGCCGACATATTGCATTACAAATCATCTAAGTTCTAATCGATCAGACTAAATTATGCGAATGGAGAACAATTGTAACAGCCAATCTATAATCATACATTTTTTATTGTATGAGCCTAACGAAACTGCTATTGTGTAACGTGAAATTTTCGTTCTAGGCGGTGATTGTTTTTTTTTTTGTTTCAAAAATTCTTCGTAATGAATAAACTCGGCAAAAACACAAAATAATGGACATGTTAACCATCTTTCGTCAACACACAGCTAACTTTGTGGACGAACGTGAAATAATGACAAAGCAAATTGTCCCAATTTATCGTACGAATGCGACTGAAACAACTGCGGGGTCTATGAAAAAAAAGAACTATGTCACCGGTGATATCGCGACGGAATTTAAAAATCTACGTGCTAATTGCTGCATAAAAATTGAAACGCAGCGATAGAATTTTGTGTAAACCCAGATGAAACAAATATGCAGCTGATGGTTATTTTTAAATATATTTTCAAGTGAAACTTTTTCCATCTTATTTTAACTTTCAACAAATTAAATATCGATTATCTTGTTAGATTCAGATTTTAATCGAAAAAATAAGAATAGAGAAAATAAAATTAACGGCGATAATAATGAATATTTCGTTGTTTCAAATTCCTTTACAACGTTACGGATTTTATTTAGATCAATATCCTATCTAAACAACATCAAAGACCTTTTGATCCCATTTTTCAATCAAAAAATCTGATCTTCAAAATAATCAACATTTGGTCTTTTTCAGATCAACATAAGATGACATTTTTTTTCCTTGAGGTACGAAAAATGATGTGAATTATTTTATTTCTCAATCTTCTGACATATTCATATATAACCTTGTCGAGAAATGTGATTAAACACATTTCAGCTCTCAGAGTCTTTTGAAGTGACAACAATTCTAATAAGAAATTTGATCAAGTGACAGATTGTTTCAACGCCCAAAGTAATAGCAAATATTTTCCGAAAAAAAAAAAAAACAAAAAAAACCTCCCCCCGTTGGAATCAATTTTTTTCGGATTCAAAGGTTGTTGATTCCATCCCAATAGACACATAAAAAATCCATCGAGAATATTCAGGATAGTTAACATTGTAAAAGCAATGCACGGACTAAAAATCTGCAAATCTATCAATTGATGAATTTTAATCAAAAGCCAATTATTCAATTTGACGTGCAATCGGGAATCCTCCAACTCCGTTCAATAAATGAATTATCTTTTTCCGTCATGCAAAAAGCGTATTAATAATTTTTGTTTGTAACGTTTGTAATGTAACGGTGGAATTCAACAAAATAGGACGATAAATGTGAAGAGGATTAAATTCATTTTCGATGCAGTAAAATTTCTCGTTAAACATCCTCATTACAGAGTACACAAAATACGTGCCAGCTCAAATTCGACGTAAATACTTTACGAAGCAACAAGAAGACCGGTGTAGTCAGAGAAACCACAGAACACGTATGCGATTTCCAACAAACTTAGTACAGAAATTTACACACAAAAAATTGATCTAATTTGATGGTTGGACTTTCGCAGTCGTGCTAAAATCGATTCTCCCGGGAAACAAAACGTAACTTTTATCTCGAACTCAACAATTGTTTAAGGAGACCGGCCATTTCTCGCATTGTCTTCTTAATCAAAATAATACAAAAGTGAAAATGAATTCAATTATTTCTTTCTGAGATTTTTTTTTTTTTTTTTATAAAAAAGATATTTTGTAATTCCTATTAACGTTGAATTTCTTTTCATTATTTCCTGGATTACATAATTCGCTTCTTCCAACTCTCCTGTTAAATATACACCTCTCCAACTTCAATATAAATATCAAATTTATCTATGATGACTTCCACAAAGCAAACGATAATATACGTCGATTCTTAATTGCAATAACAAATATTTGATAAAACTTGAAAATACAATTTGTATCCCTCTGCTTTTGAGAATATACATCTAGAAGGATTGCTAGATTGTTGAAAATGCACTAATATAATATTCATGAACAAAAATCGTTGAGTTAACAAGTAAACAAAATTGTAATTAACTTAGCGATTCAATGTTTATAACAAAATTTATTGTTTAAGCTTCCAGAACTGACTTGAATTTAGCCCTTTTTTGTGCAATCGTTTTTAATCAGGTTGACTTGTCAACTGCTGGAGGTGTATATATTTATTGATTGACTAACCGGGGAATTAATTTATTTTGGAATGAAATTTCTTGATTTTACATTCAAATCCTTGACAATTTCCAATCGGATTCAAATAAGCTGTATCGACTAGCACCGTTCTTCTACAAGCATCTTTTTGTAAGGATTGCAATTCGAGTTTTAAGAAGAATCATGTTCCGAGATTGTTCAGAATAAAAAATGATTGTGTATTTTTGACGATTGTATTGATTTCCCGCAAGAAAGTGGTAAAATGTCACGCTCGAAGGATCGGGTGTTTAAATAGTTTGTTTTTCTTGCACGTGATCAGGTCGATAGACGAACAAAAATCAAAGATGAATGATTGAAAGTATTAGTTATTTTTGTGGAACACATAATCGATGGACAGAATAATGCTGAAATGAATATTTCGGTCTTGTGATTAACGATCGAAATGTTCGGAAGCCATCGTCAAGACGCTTGTGCGTCCGCATTTTGTCAACAAGCTATTTTTCGGTTTCATCAAAGGAAAAGTTTCGAGACAGAAAAACTTCGAGTTCCGTAGTTTCGAGAGCCTTTCAATACGGACTTTCGGAGACCATCTGCAGCAGTCAGTCCTACACGTTTCCCCTGTCTTATCCATCTTCAGACAATCGCCCATTGCTTTCAAAAAGTTTGAATGAAAGGTGGCGTACATATATCCCGATGAATTTTCATCGCCGATGAAATGTGAAGTTATTTCAAGATGAATGGATGTTTTTCACTCGAACAGTCGAGCCACTGACTCGATTGAGATAAATATCAAAATAATTTTTTTGCACCCTGACTTTATTTCTCCTGCAAGGAAATTCTTTTTTCTTCGTCCCTATCGCAATCAAATAAGTTTTGAGACACGTCGTGATCAAAACATATTCTTAATCAAAAATGAAAAAAAAAAAAAAAAACAAAAAAAAACAAAAAATTTGCTATCGAAGTGGGAACTCGATTGAAAAGTTGCAAAAATAATTAAACAGAGAATTGAGAGTCCGGACTAATTGATCCTCGAAAATCTTCGTGACAAGTTTGTAAGAAGTGGCGCTGTAAGTAGCATTTCAAACTGATTTCAACTGAATTCATTCTGCGAGGGCGACCGTGAATAGCCACTTCTTTAGCTTCACACTTCGTTAGGCAAATCGTCAAAATGCTCAATGACCAACTCGATTCTTTCCCAACAACACTCCGCCTCCCCGCCGACGTGTCTTATCTCGCGCGACTTCGCGACTAAATAATTTGGCAGACGGCGCCCATTGTTTCCGGTCATTTCGTTAAGTCGAAGTTAGTCGTCAACATAATTAACAGGCCGTCATTGAATTTGAAATGATTGTAAAATAAAATCGCGCTTTAATTAAAGAGCGCGTGAAAAATAAAGTTCCCCTCTTTTATGGTGCAACAAATTTTGAAACATTACAGGCGTAATCAAGATGAATGTAGTTTTAATAACTTTTCATTCAACGATGAACAAGAAAATAGATGGAAGGGGGAGACAACATTTTCGTGCAATTCTGAATCGGATTTAATTAACTGTCACGAAAGAAACGCGAGATGAGCTCTCCTGTACGAGCGCCATTTATTTGAAGCGGCGAATGAAAAATGTGATTTACAAAAATGTTCAAATTCCTAAAAAGGCGGAGCGATTTCTTGCCGCCGCGTGCGCTGGCAGAAGCAATCTGCGAGTGTCGTTTAAAGTCAAAGGTCAGGGCTTCTTTTCTTGTACACCGTGAGTGTAACGTTTTGCTCTTGAAACAAAAACAACAAACGTCGCGAAGGATTTTCCGAATTGGATTTTCCGCTGTTGCGACGACGCCGAAGCAGGACAAAGTAATCATTTGTTTGTTCAACCAGAATCCCTGCGCGAATCCCTCAAAGATGGAGTTCACGGTACATGGATTTAAGAATTATCGCGCGCCATCGAGTTTACCAACGACGTCTGCAACTATTTTCAATTTTTAAAAGACCTTATGATCTCGTCCACACATTCTTCGCTAAGAAGAAAATACTTTTATATTCTTTTACAAACCCGTACGATGGACTACTTCAGAATTATTACACACGTATCACTTACATGTAACTCAAAACTATAATTTATATCGCACATACCTCCTGTCAAATTTTGAAAAGAAATTTAAATTGTCAAGATAATTATTATCAGAACATTTTAACATCTTACTTTACGAGCCTGAGCTGAAAAACAACTAACGTTCAGGACAGATTGACATTTACATAACCAATAAAAAAAAACAAAAAAAATTGACAAATAAAAAATTTTAATCCCAAAATTTCATTTGTTCCAATTATGATATATTTTAGATCCATATTAAAATTTGAGTTTTACTTATTAAGATGAAGTAAAAAGAGATGTCTCGTTTTGGTTTTAGTTTAAAGTTATTCTGAGTTAAAAATAAGATCTTAAAATGGGATTGTTGTCTTATGTATACACAATATTCCAGAAAATACCCGATTTAAGATATAAAGTTTGTCAATTTCAGACGTCTGTTAGAGGAGATTTTTTTCAGTGCAAATGGATCTAAAAGAGCTAGTCTATATTTTATAAAACGTAATTATTTTTTTAAATCTGTTGATAAAATAAGGTTTTTTGCTACTTAAAAACAATTGCAAAACAGTAGAATATTTATAATAATCTTTTTCCACTTTTTTTTAAATGAATGCAATTTTTCTGGATAATATGACGAACGTTTATCTCAAAATTCATACATGTTATAATTATTATAAAATTCATTCATCTTGTAAATCATTCTCAACCAACAAAGAATGATTTTGGCTAACTTTTAATTAAATGTTTGTTTCCATAATCCCACCGTCGATGACTGTTGATTATAAATCAAATTTCGACAAAGTTTATCAAACTCGATTTTTGAATATATAATGGAGTTATAATTTTCAATCCCCTTACATACTTCTGAGATAATAATATATAACTGGAACAAACAAAACGCACGTTTTCATATATTATTTTGGTTGATATACCGGTTTGAGTTATCGTTTCGTATCAACTATATAAAACATTTGATCAAATGAAATAAACTTGTATATACAAAAATTTGTAAATAGCATCCATGTTTGAAACCACCATTTAATTAATCAGAATGTATGACACTATTTGCACAGTACATTATTTTTAAGCCAAATAGAAGCTTTTCGTCGAAGGTGTATTAAAAATGTTATGTCCGCGACGTTTTCGCGTTGTCCGGTGTTATCCGTGCGCACGTGAAGTTTACCCGTCTGAACGCACTTTGTCGCAATAGCTCGCACAGTTTTAGCCGCAAGCGCGGTCAGTGCAATGAACGATAAATTCCATCCTGTATTTTCGGGTACGTTTCGCGACCCATGCCACCTCCACCGTCTTACAGCTGCAACCACGTAACAACTAATTAGTATATATACACTTGATTTGCACATACCCAACTTAGTCCTATTTTCTGAATTACGGACCGCGAAAATTTAAAAAAAATCGGCACGACTAATAAAGACTTATACTCAATCCGAATCCTGACTCATCATTTATCTTGACAACCTCGGTGTCTTTCAACAACAAGAAACATCGCATAATATGATGAATTAAATCGCGTTTCGAATCACAGAATCGAAATTTACACTGTTAATTCTGAGATCATTTCCGCGAAAACGTCTCTGAATACTCCGAAACTATAAATTGTACTCCACAAAGTTGACAATCGCAATCACGAGGGGCAAAAATGACAACATTCTTGCCACCAGTGCTGAAGTTGCTGAGTTTCGAGTACTTTATGAAACGCTCGGTAACGCAGGAGCTCATTGTTATATTGTAGGTTGATGTAATCTCTTCATGTTTGGATCTCGCATCAGCTATTTTAATTTCCATCCGACGATATTAAAGTGGCATTTTCAGCGCTTGCAATATTCGGTTACACAAACTGCCTGGGCAAAGTTAAAATGGAAAAGTCGGCAAGCTTTTACCGGTACCCTCAACAATAATCGGCATTTCTTTTAGCCGTGGATTCTTTCTACTTTGGACAAACCGCATTCGTTATTATATTTTCGAGGAATAGGAGGGGGGGGGGGGAAGAGGTGAAAACTCTTGCTTGTAAAAACAGATCTTAACAGGGGATGAGTTTTAGTAGTTACACACAAGCATCATCAAAAATTCAATTAGGTTTCAAAGTTAATATCGATCGAGAAATAAGTCTAACTTGACATGCAAACCAACCTAAATTGTCTTCTGGATAATTCAGCAACAGCAGCAACAACACCAGGCGAAATTTTTTCCAATCCAACATGTCGACGCGATCATGGATAAACCTACGAACAAACAAACAAGTGCGCAAATTAATTATATTGTTCCCGAGAGTAAGTCTGCAGAGGGATTAAAAAATAAAAGCTCCTGATAGCATCAACAACTAATTTATCATGTTTCATTATTCAATAAATTATGACGTTTCTCTGATCATTAATTCTCCGTAACAAACCCTTGTTCAAAGTCTTAAAGCTCCTTCTCATTAGTGGAGCTTCCGGTAGGCCAACCGCAAGCATAATCTCACAGCTTAAACGGCGCATTCAAATTTGCAATTGCGTGAGCTCTAATTGAATTAAATCGGCTGGCAAAGTGGGGCCGATGTGAATTCGGCTGATTTTTCTTCGCGTATCGATACGAAATTTGTCTTGCCAGTGTCGATACACCAGCATGTTCCTCATGAAGGTTTCACGAGGCCAAATAAACTCGAGCAAACTCCTTCCCGAAATAGTGACCTACGAGAAATTGCCTCACCGCCGGAGCGAACTATTATTCTTCACTAGTTTTGCGCCAAATACTCTCTTATACTACTTTAATAGCACTGTTGAAATGGGACTCTCAGCATCCTGTCAACATAAGTTTGACTTTTCAAATCAATGGATTACAACTAGTTGTCAATATGTAAATAACAAATTAGTCTTTTGACAGGTCCCGACAGTTTAAATCGCAATACAATTCAGTTGAATTGATTTTTTTTTAAATAAAAAATCAGATATTGATGGTAATCGGTATGAAATTTTGTGAGGTAAAATATATATTGATGTCAGTTTAATTGTCAGTGAATGGGAAAATTTATTTATTTACAAAAAAAATATGAAACTTGGAATTGCACAATTGATCGGTTTTGTATATGAAACGTTTTGTATAAGCAGACGAAACTAAACTATTGGCCATCGATGTAATCTCGGAGCCGAACAAAAGTTGCCTGCTTTCTTGTGGGATGCAAAATGTTTTTCTTAACTTAATGTTTAACTTTTACCTGGCAGTAAATAATGTTCGTAAAACCAACTGCTTCGCGAGGCAATTTGAATTTGAAAGTAAATTCATGGCGAATACGAAATGCGGCATTAAGATGTTTAGCCGGGGCTTGCAATCAGTTGATTGATTTCTCATTCACTTTGACTCATAATTATTCTTATATCCTATAAAAGAGCGCGTCAGAAATTCAAATTTGGTAAGTCAATTTTGCAATTTCCCATTCGATAACAATTTTTTATATTTAGAACACACACTTAACGAGCTGAACTTCAACTTTTGCACATTTGAAATTCAACGCTTTCTCCGGAATATCTCGTTTATAAATATCTTGTGATTTATTTTTCAAATTTTACCTCCCAGCACATTTCAAATTTTCTTACGTAACTAACATAATATATATATATATATATATATATAATAATATATATGTACATATATATATTACCATAGCTTCGTGATAAGATTATTTTTACCTTGCGAAAAAGTGAGAATAGTAAAATTTCTTTTTATAAGCAAAACTTGAAACCGCAATTAAACGCTCAATACATGAATAGAGTGCCCATCGTTGGTATCGGTAAAAAATTATGTTTTTTTCTTATACACCAGTTGCGTTTGAATATCCCGAAATAAAAGCTCCACATCTGAACGTGTATGATTGAACAGAACTTTTCAGATTTATGCAAGCTAACACATTATCATACACGATTTCATAGAAAAGTATAATTATGTTTTAATCGACATTTGCTTTTCCACTCGAATTTGTGCAATTGTATTTAACTGAGCAATTATTAATCACGGCGGATATATTTCAATTTTAAATTATTTATATAAGTTTCAATTACTTTCAGGCGGTTTTACATAATTTTATAAAATAAAGTAATAACTATTATTAGATTAGATTTTCCATTTTTTTTTTAATTTTAAACGAAAATGTTTATAGTTGTTCGTAAATTACATCGAATTAAACATTTAGTAATATAATAAAGTAAAATATTTTGAAATGATTTTGAATTAAAAGTTAATTAGAAGAGTTGATTTTAAAGCTCAAGTTAAAACAACTTCAAACACTTGTTAGAAGTTATTACAATTTGTTTGCAAATTAATTGTAAAAAATTGAGTTCAGTGCAATTATTTGTATTAATAACAATTTCAGTCTTTGAGTTTAAAGTTAAATAACGGTTCGTCTGAGTTGTCCTGTGTCAAAATAACGGAGAAGTCATATACTATTTAAAATAAACATATTTGAAAATTTGTAAATATATAATATCTCTAATTTATTCCATTAGACTTAATTTTGTTTTTATTTTAATAGACATTAAACAAATTAAATATTCTACGTTATGTCACCGTCGTATGTTCGTAATACGTGTGCGCTAATTTTTATTTCGTTTTAGGTGTATTATACGACTAAACAAAGAACAACGAGCAAAATATTACAAAATATTTATCTTAATAATTTCTTTCTATCTGGTCGTAAAGGACAGAAATATTTTATACTATATACTATTGTTACAATATAAATGAAATAAATTCGTTGTATAAACAAAAGCCGATAAACTAAAACATTTTTCAATATAGGACGAATGACGAAACCGAAAAACATAATCACAATTATAAATCATCAAAGAATGTACTGTTTCGATGGAAAAAATACAAATTTAATCGATCCAATTTCATTAGAACCAATTATATTCAAGTTTGAAGTAAAGCCAGATCTGAGATAATTTGAACAGATATATTAAATAAAATTTTCTTTAGCCGTTTAAAACCAGACCTATTCAACCTCTAGACATGCTCAGATCTAAAAAAATAGATTTGACAATGCCTGATCAAACTCGGCAAGATATGGAACTTTTATCCATGGTTGGTACTTTCCTAAATAAGAACATTCAATAAGTGTATTGTACGATTTTGTATACGATATTTTGTTATGATTGTTAGACGAAATGGAAGCCCTCCTGGCAAATCCCGCAAATAATAATAAAATAAAAGCATCACGCGGTTATGAAAACTCTCCTCAATGAAAACAGTTTGCACTTGTAATCGTGAGAGAAACGGTTCGACATTTTTCATCGATTAGCAATACTAAATTAATAGCCGCACGCAATAATGGAATTCGCTCTCCTGGCCTTTTCTCTCTCATCTCTCTCGCTCTCTCTCTCTCTCTCTTTTTTTTATTCTCTGTCATTCTGGTCTCTTATTTTCTTTAAATAAAAAAAAATGCTTTATTTCAATCGCGAATAAGTACAATCAAAGAACTTTTTTCATTTCAATTTTTATCGCTCAATAGCGTTATTGATAGACACGTAAACAACAGCATTATTTACGTCAGTGGCATGGTTCACAGTCTCGCGTAGATTCTATCATAAAGCCCAGCTAATTGGATCTTGTTGAACCCTACAATCGAGACTACGCATTAAATACATGTGTATCGTAAGGAATAACCGTATACCAACTGGCTCGTTCAATAGGGCTCATTCAAAAGTGAAATTTTTGTCAAGACAAGTTATTATGTCAAAGTCACAGATTTACTTAATATTGTTATCTAATGTACAAACGTCGATCCTGTTATGGCTATATATGGATCGCCAATTTGTGTCTCTTGTCAATCACTCAAGAAAAAACGGGAGAATCATGATTTAAACGAATTTCGCAAGCGTCAAGACAGCGCTGGTAATAATATCATTTGATATTTTTTTATATTCATGAAACTGTCAGGAATTATGGAATTGCAAAGCTCGAATTGTATATGAGCGTTGTAAAAACATCGAATTGAAAATGAGAGACTAGTGGCTTGTGCGACGCTAGAATAATAGTTGAGTTTGAGATCAAAATTTTTCATGAAAAATGTATGGCCTTTTTTTTCATTTGGTTTTCAAATTGTATTTGTAACTCGAGAAGGTGGATTATCTCAGATGATTCACGGAACATCTTAAATCAGGATATCACACTTGTGAAAAAACACAATTTAACTCAATGCTTCAAAAGGATTTCATAGCTATCTCTTTTTTATATCCATTTTTGCTGTTCTTAATAATCATTAACGAGTCTAACGAACAATTAAGATTTTTTTTTTTCAATTGAACCGCCGAGTCGAGAGTATAAAAAAATAACTGCGATTGAATTGCTCGAACAGAAGAACAATAACGAATATTTCATTATAATTGTAATTTATTTTATGTCACTGAATTTCACCTAGGTCAGAAGAAAAACCTACACCAATGCTTAATTAACTTAATAATGAATCAAAAGCACTTTTTCAGAAGTAAATCGTTCGAATAGATTCCGAATAATCGGCCACGCAAATTTAAAAAAGCATTCTGTAAAAAACGCGTTTGAAGTTAAGATTAAGGATCAGCGCATGTATTCTTAACCAATTATTACAATGGTTGTATTTTAAAAACAACTAAGACTTTTTAGATCTTTATTTGTTCACACAATCTTTATACTTCAAAGTAATTTTTAAGCTATAAAAATTGATTTTTTACAAAATTGTACCGTGTACTGACTCCTTAATTGAAAGTTGTCTCTATAGAGATAAAAAAGTAAAAAAGCGCTCCACTTTTTATTATCGTAAAGCTCTTTCTCATTAAGTCCATCGGCTCATTAATTTGCTATTGAAAACTAACGAATTATTGATTTATAGAAACAAAGTAATTAAAGAATTTTAACCAACCTTTATCTTGAATAAATTATTTGAAGAAAATTTTACGTTTTCTTAATAACTGCTTTTCTGTGATTCATTGCTTCATTCATCATGTTAAATAATACTCCTCGTTATGAAAATTTATAACCTATTAAACATGTTCATGACGCGAATTAAAATTGATTTCACGTTGTTTTGTCATTTTTTATTAACTAAATAAATCTCGAACTTTTTGATAATTCAAATTGTTTTTGAAGAAAGTAACTTATACACGTATTAATTAACGTTGTGCAGCATATGATGCAATCAGACTCATCATTCAAATATGACGCGTTTCGGGCAATCATGAAATCGATTATTGTTTCGCCATACGTAATTCTCAGATATAAATTTGGATGACTGCCAAACAAGTCTAAATCTCGACGTAAATAGAATACACGAATTTTCCCCTTATTTATTATCCTAAACTGATTTATAATCTTAATCTTCGTGTAAGTTATAATCTGCTGAAATAGGAACAACAAAAATCTTCATCTATAATTAAGATCCTTATCTGAAAACTTTGATATGGACAACCAAAAAATAAAAAAAAAAAAAAGAATTTCAGCTCTAAAGGTCCCTGTGATTTATAATTTTCTAAAAGACTAAATTTTTTTAATTATATTATAATATACCAAATTTCAACTGATTGTATATTTTGAAAGCTCTGGTTTAATGAACTCGTACGAATTTTACTCGAAAATTGGTTTCATCGGTGAGTGGATAAAAAATACCGTAACATGTTGTAAGGCATGTTCTTCACTTGCGTCTCAACAAGGGTCGACGAGCCGGAAAGTTTTGATTATCGCATATTAAAAATTCGTGTATCGCTTCTTTTTCATTCACTTGCATAGTTGGAACTACTTTCTTAAACATTCTACTCGGAGTAATACTCAATAAAAAAAGTTTATAAAAACACCGCACAACAACTTTTTCGAGAGGATTTCTACTGCGGGCAAAATTCAGCTTTTAGTATACACGTTCCCTTATTTTCATACTCTTCATTCCATTCCAATATGACAAAGACGACAACAACATACCAAATGTTTGTTATTTCATTCCTTCATTTTTTTTCATTCCCTTTTTTTGTTATCCTTTCATCCTGTTTTTCTTTTTTTTCCAACCCACAATTCAAAACTTTAGAGCTTCTCTTTCAAGAAAAGCGTTTTACTTGTTAAGAAAAGAAAAATTATACAAAAGCTGTATCCGTGCATTGTGCGTTGCGGAAAAATGATTGTACATGATATGTTTAAAATATAAAAATTGGGGACGTGTCTTTTCGTAGGCAAGAATGCAGAATTTTTTTTATCAAAATCTACATCAAAACAAGTACAATGGTAATCATACCCTTTGTTTATATCTTTCTATTTTTGTGACACACTGCAATTTTTAAATCTGAATTTAGAAAAACCACTTTTTTGACATTCCAAGATCAATCTGAATCAACTTAATCTTGAAAAAGTATCGTTATACTCTGTACTTCCTGAATATTATTTCTACTTGCAATTACTCAAAATAAATCAAATTTCATATATAAATTAATCAACATCAACTGACGCTCATAAATCCGTCATGTACAAAACTCTCAAAAGTACTCATTGTCCTTGTTTAAATGCTTTTTTGTTTCCACTGGATTTTTTCATATTTTTTATACCTCATTCCGGTCTGCAATTCTCTATCAATCATCGCACCCGATTCGTCTTGTTCGTTCCACCAATTTTCATAGTTGCATACCTAAAAACATCATTTTACGTCGCATCGCATAACAGACTTCAAATTACTCATGTCGCGAGACTCTTCGTCAACTTCTGTTGAAAATAAACTTTGCATCTACACACAGGCACACAATGTGTTACAGATATTTCATAACGGGGCGTATAAAATACACCCTAAGTTGTGGGCAACATTTGATCTTCCCTGCTTGAGGGCGCGGCTGGAAAAATTTCGCTCGAGTTCGCAATATAACCGGGTTTCATCATTGTCAGCAGCGCATCAATTGAATGAGACAAACTCGCGAATGAATTTACGTTAAAATCCAAAGAAGTTGATTGCACAGGCAATTTACACTGCCAACGCTGGAGCAAACCGAGTTTAATGGCAATTCAACATTTATTATAACTTGATCATAACTGCTGTTATATTTATGACTGTTTCCACGAGCAAATATTATCAGAGCAACTACAAGTGTTTGTATTCAGCTGAAGATATGGAATGTGAACTGTAAATGGCCGAAGTGCTGAGTGCTTTAGAGTAGTTTTGACGACATAAAAAAATGGGCCATTCTTTCATTTGATTCGTTTTGTGAACTGTGATGTATTTTTTTTTTTTTTTCCTATTACTATACACCTTTTTTGTTCAATAAAATATTTAATCATTTTTGCGAGCCACCTTTTTTTAAAAGTGGATTTTATGTGTTTTATTCTTTTTTGTTTACTCTGACATTTAAGAAATTATGTTCAATTGCTAAACGAATGGAAGAAAGTACCGATTAATTACAAAAAATGAAGTCTACGAACTAATTATTGGTTCGAGAAAATTGGTGACTCGCGTGTATACGTGGAAGACAGAGCGAGAGAATTATATGGGCTTTGGAGCCAAACTACTCATGAACATTAAGGGTCATTACAATGGCCATAAATTGTGGACACCGTCTGCCGTCTGATATTTATGTTATCAATTCCAAAACCCTCAACGTGTGTGTCCTCAGAATTTCGTCGCAGCGTGCAACAAGGCTCGCTCATCATGCGGAAAGAAAAAATTGCTGCGACACTACTCACTCTCACGTGGAAGTCTCATATTTGCACGAAATTCACACACAACTGCTGTGTCGTTCTCGGGATTCGGTAGTAAAATGGATTACAATGGGACACCCACCAGAAATATGAAAAATGTTAGGCTCAACGTTCCCTCAAAGGGTAAAACACAAAATCTTGTGACACGTCGAATTTTTTTTTGCATTCATTTTATTTATATGTCTATTTTTTTGCACAGAACATGTAGGATAAACTGTTAAGGGAGCTTAAAATATTTAAATCTTCAATTTTCAACTATCTTGGAATATTGACATAATTGTGTAAAGTAACTGTGATAATTTTCTATTTCGTTATCAGTTTAGAACGACTTAATGATACAGCTTCGTAAAAATTGCATGCTTCTTGGAAAATGTTAGCGCCAAACTTTTCCGCTGTGTGATTATCAACAGGATGCGAAATAAGTCATGGAAAACAAAATAAAATAAAACATGTCCGACTTTGTTTAGAAATTTCGTATCGCCAAATTAAATTTCTCGGGATAATTTAAACAGGTCTCGTGGAGTTTCTGGAGTTTGTTCAGTTGATTTGAAACATTCGCTGCGATGGCAAATAAATGTAAGCAAATTTATCGCTGTTTCACATTTGCGATTTCGAAATTCTTTTGAATTCCATTCGAAACTCATTTAAATCGCAATTAGGTGGAAATTAAATTAGCTTGTGATGCTTGATCAAAAACTTATAAAAAGAAAAATAATTATCTCCCAACTAGTCATGTAGAAATATTCAGTTGTATTTACATTAGTTTGACGTCGGTCAAAAACGTCTCGACGTTTTTTTTCAGCGTTGTTTACAACGTCTACTTGATGTTGTCACCCAGCATTGACACTACACCGTTTTCGAACCTTTTCTTGACAACCTACTGACGCACGTCAAATTTATACCTGCAAATGACTTTGACCGATGACTTATCGACATTGATTCGACTCATACAAGATATGTTTCAACGTCTTTGGATCAACTTTACCCGAGTGAATAGATTTACTAGATCAAATATTATCTATTTTTGAATTGTTATTATTTATTTCTGCATAAGTATTTTATGTTTTATCGAAAAAGTTAAATTTGTCGATATTTAAAAAGTTAATTAAAGAATACACTCTAATTAATGTAATTAGTCAGACATTTGTTGATCGGAATATTTATTCCACATTCAAGGATAGATATAATTTAACGGCACTTTCGATCGTTATCAATTCTGTAGTCGTTAAATTTTGTGACGCACGAATTTTGTAAGTTTGCCGACTTTCAAATTTTATTCAAGTTATAGCAAGTCAACTAACTAACGTATACAACGTCAAGTATTCGCGTGGATTTAGTTTATATTAAGTTACCTCTAGTTAATGCTGCTGTAATTTTGGATCAACTTTTATCCCATTTCCTGTATCTATCCAAGACTCAAGATCGATTATTGTCTAAAACAGTAGCATAATTTTAACATTATTCGAACGGATTGTTGAATAAATTTCACCAGACAGCGTGCAAAACTTTAACAAAAACTAACGAAAAAAGAGAGGTGCTTTTTTTTACCTTCAAAACTCATATACATTTTAAACGTATGTCACACTGTTTTTGCCTAGTAATTCGACTCATCTCCGGGGACATACGAAAACCCATTTTTCAAAGGTTTTCCCAAATATAAAATAATTTCATTTCCGTAATTAAAAAAATCTTCGCTTTGGCAATGCGCCATTTTTCATTTGTATGCATGAAAAAAATGGTTCCTTTGAATTAAAACACGCAGCAGCATGTAGATTTAATGTGATGTAAACATGTCCAGTATACACTGTTCCTCAACGATTGCAATGTTTCAAATGTGTTTGACGATTAAAAAAAGATTAAACGCGAAATGACTTTATTGCAAAGAGAAATCTGAGATTGAATCTGGAGAAAACGAGGTTGGTTGACAGAAATCTCATTAAACTGTAAAGCTTAATGTAACAAATGAATATTGACATGAATTTGCATCGACGATGGAGCGTTGTTAAATAGCGCGAGAGGGGCCGGGTCCGCGAACACGCAAATGTGAATCATCATTCATGCAACTGTCATTCGCAAAAATGTATTCGATTATTCAACCCAAAAGTCTGGACGTCATAAAAACATATCGCTGATAAATTGATGAAATTGCCATCGCGGTCGTAAAACAATATAATAAAAATATAAACGCGCAATGTTCGAGGCAGAAAAAAATGTCGTGTTTCTGTATGATTGATGGTATTTTCGCGCTTATTATCAATTATCAGCCGGGCACGGTTCAAAATTGGGACAATTTTTTTAGACGAAACAATGTTTTCGTCAAGCATTATTTCGCCCGGAACAACGTTGATCGTTCTAATTTTTCGTTGAGCCGATCCTGTTTACCGAATAAGCACGCTTCAACCAATATTTCATTCAAAACGGTTCTCCGACAACTAAATTCTTTGATATGACTTGATACAATAAATTTCCCGGCTGATCAAATTTGATTCAGCGATAGACTTGGCCGATCAAACGTTTAGAAACTTCAAAGCCGAATCACATTTCTTTCAGCTTGCCTTTGCTACGTAAACTTGTATTATTATTTTTCAATATCATTTCGACAGAACAAGAAATATTATTTCATATTCCTCGCGAAAGTGAAACAAGAAAAAAAATGTGTTCTTCCGTCGTTCAAATTTTTGTTGCTCTCTGTTTTCAATTTTTATATCTCACTGAAATCGAATAACTTTTTGCACAAAAAAAATGTCTATCCTTCATGCGAATTGAATTTCACCGCGTGATAAATCACAGGCCCAAATGATGATAATTTTTCAATGAAATTTGAATAACGTTACGAGGAGTCAATTGATACTTAAATCGGTGCCAGCGGTCGTAATAAAAGGCCATAGATAATCGTGGTATTTAATGAACGTCGTAACTCGCACGGATCGGCTGCGACCGTGTTCTTGACAAATTTCATAAAACCGCCACTTTGCCAGTCCGCGCACGCGACCACCGTAAAAATTGTCTCGGAGCGCAGCGCCGAAAGCCCTAATAAATTATCTCACCCTCGAGCCGATTTCGCACATTATCCCAGTCTGTCACCAAAAATTTGTCCATAAATTTTGGTCGTATTAAATATTCGACAAAATCAAATACGCAAAATTTAATCCACCATTCGGTTTTTCCTTCGTCGCATCTTATTTTTCTTTCTCGTTTGAATCATGAAAAAATCATTTGTTTTTTTACATCACCGAAATTCGGAACAAAAAAAATGCTTTCGTTATCAGAGAAAGACGTACTTGGACGATTGCCGTTCTTGGGAGCACAAAATCCGGCCTGGAAGACATTTACACCCTGGCGCGTAACCGAAACCTATCGACGCACGTGATAAAAACTACCTGCCGGTAACACCGCATGCGGGCGCGCGCTTTCGGAGATGTCGGTGAACTGATGGGATCCTGATGGTCCTCGTCGAGGGCCTCCGATTTCAAGAGCTGCGCGCAAACTCCGCTCATTCATCGCAAGAATGAGAGAGAGGATACACAAAAGTCATGCGATTTCTCTTGCGAGGCAGAAGGATCAAGGGGAGAAGTGAAGGAATCATAGGAAAAAGTCGAGAAAAGTTGAAAAGGGGGATAAACGTAGGGTAATCAGAAGAGGAAGGCACATCAGGGGCTACAAAAAAGTGTTTAAATTCATTTCCGCGCTATCTAAATATTTCAATCGTTCATTTTCTGAACTTGAATTTGAATTTGCTAGGGGAAAAAAAGAAGAGCTGTGAAATGAAAACTCGTTGAAAAACAGTCGGCTGAACAATGAAAAATGTCGTTGGCAATGACGAGACACGCGAAATCGTGCTTTTAATATTTTCCTCCGGTCACGACAAAATTTGATCCGTCGTTTCATTTATTCAATTGATAGCAGTTTCTATTCAATTTTGTAACGTTGAATTCAAAAGCAATAAAGAAGCAATTACTCGGGGTTCTCAGAAAATGCATGGTACCATTGATAGAGGCAATATTATATGGTTGCAATGAGAAGCGTCACATTAGACATAACATCGTACAAATTTGCAGCTAACGAGGCTTATGACATTGTAATGTAATCTATTATTTAGCTCGACATCTGCGCGCTAGTAACGGTGTAACTACCTTGTAAAACCATCCAATCGGACGTTCAGAGTAATACAAAAATAATAATTGTCCAAAATGTTACTTTGACAATAATTGGATTTTATTCATAATTATCCTTGCCAGTTCATTTTTACCTCATACATTCGAACCAAATGTTATCTCGTATAATAATCGACGAACCAAATTTTTTTTAATTTAGTTTTTGCACTCAAAAAATCAAACGCAATATTAATGTTCATTTGTATCTTACAAATATAACAAGCAATGAATTCTGAATACATTTGCATGAGAATTTGCATTTGCAAAAAAAAAAAAAGTTGCGCGGATTTATCACAGGGATACTCTTGAGAGCGGTACGTAGTTTATATTTATAGAATATGCATAATATAAAGAAAATACATTTTTCGGTACATTTAGTTGGAATGAAATATTTAAGATTTAAAAGCAAAGGTAAATGCTTCTTTCTTCACGATGACATACTTCGGTTGAAATGTAATAAGATCCAATTAAAAGATTCAGTTAGTATTATCCAAATGAATAATGAAAACATACAAGACGAAAAAGATGTCATTTTTAGTTCATAATAATCTTTAATAAGAGATAAGTTTCATATAATGCGTATTAGAACATTATTAAAATTTTATTTATCGAAAATTTAATCAGACAAAATGTAATCTTTTTCTTTATCGATGATATATTTAAAATACATGGTTGACTTATAATTATTAAAAACACGTAGAAGAATTGTTACTGTAATTACGAAAAGTTGAAAAAAGGAAATGTCACTAAACAAATATTGAAAACTGCCGAATGGTTAAATACGCAGGTGCTGACGTAAACGAAAAAAAGTTTGTAATTACTAACGGATCCGGTAACAAAACAGCGTATGCACCTTTGTATCTGTACGTCGATACCACACAGACCGTTTTGTAGTCATCCACTTTTTTGCTTATTGCTGCGCTATTTTTAAAGCACGACGAAGTTACGGGAACAGTCACATTTATGATTTATACTTTTCACTGATTTTTTTGGACAAGTTATAGACATCATGATGATGTTATACAAAATAAACTTTTTAAATATCTTATTTTATTATTTTAAATCAGAAAATGTCACAAAGTCATGAGGAGATCTTGATAAGGAAATTATTCAGTGCCTTTCATAAATTATATTATTTTTGAACGCGGACACCCTCGAATTGATTAGATTTGACTTTTGATCGACAAAATTAAATTATAATGTTAAAAAATTTTCCAGAGTATGAAAAAATTTTAATTATAACGCTATGATCGAACTAATTTAAGAAGCTGCTATTTTTGAAAAATTTTAAAAAATGATATAACCTCCATTTAGGCGAGTTTTGCAACGTTTCGGATGTCACAGATTCAATGATTTTTTAAAATGACATTTTTTACGGTGCAAATTAAAATATTTGAATACCCTGATAAAAAAATGAAAATGAATGAAAGAAATGAAGTAATTTTTAAGTGCTTCGCTTATTATTATATGTTGTTGTTGTTGTTTCGACAGCAAATTTTCATAGGAGATCAACTAAATTGAATTCTCTCAGTAATAATTATGTAAAATTTTCGGCGTTTGTTTTCTGCAGAAAAAAATTAGTCCAAATTATTATATTCTGAGAAAAGCTCATGCAAATGTTTGTATTATAAAGCAGTCGGTTTTCTTTCATTTAAAGCAAGTTACATTGTCGATTAAACGTCAAGAACAACAACAAAAATGAAACAAAATGACGCGATGCTTACTGACAATAACAACAACTAATTCGTTAAGTTTCATCTGGACAAGTGAATAGCAATAAAAGATTAATAATAATGAAACAAAAAGAATCCGTGCCGTGACAGCAAATCAATGTAACAGTAATACATTAATTAATAAGAGGGAAAAAGTCGATCAGTCATCGCTGGCGATAACTTCAATGCGCTCGAAATGAAAACTATTCCGATCGTGGCAATTAAGATGCAGATTTTCAGCCAATTATAATCGGTGAATTATCTAGTTTCTCGAGTTTGCAAAATTAATGCCGACAATTTTTTGCACAAAAGTCGATTTTGCGGTTGTGAATTAGAATGAAATATAGAAAAATGAATTGCATCTGGGCGGAATAATTGAATCTCAGAATGAATTTTGCAGCGGGCTTTGTAAGACCCAAAATGCACAATTTGGTGATATGATGCCGCTCGTAAGATACGTGGATATGTGCATGCACACATCAGTCCTGAAAAATAAATTATACGAAGAGGTATAGCGTCAAATCCAGACAGAAAATTTGCAAAATTACTGCTGAATACGAGAAATGCTCCACTACCCTTCTTTTCCCACTTACCTTTTTAACTGCTATAATAGGAGAAATTTGAAAGTGGAGTGCAGTTGAAGATATATGCGCGGATATCATTTTTCCTTTCTTTTGTTCATTCCCCATTTAACATGGCGTTGATCATTTATAATAATACTTTATTCCAAGAACTGATTCTGATTTCAATACCCGTTGGATTTTATTATATTTGATATTTCAAAAATCATTCACAATTATTATTCAAGGTGTCGTAAACAAGGCAGAGTAAACCCACATCACTCGCCAAAAAGCATCTCAAACTCAATTTGCATTATTCAAATTCGTTCGGGTAATTCGCATATGCTAAATATTTCTGTCCTTTAATTTATCGGATTTTCATTCATTAAACATTACTTTCGAAATCTTTTTTCCCTAAAAATAAAACAAATATTTTTTACTATATTTATATTTTATTTTTTGAAATTCATAAGCATAGACAATTTTTTCATTTAAAAATTATTCAATGATATTTTTTAATACATTTTTTTTCGTGAAACATAAAGAATTCAATTTTTTGCAGTAAACATATTCATTTAATATTTTAGAAGCACTTTATTTTTATAAATTGAATTAATAAATAAACTTGTTGGCAGCAAGCATTTGTCGAGAAACGAAACTGCTTTGTACAGGTGAAACTTCGCAAGGGTATGAGTACATTAGGGAATATTAGGGAAAGTCGTATACACGATGCCAACTGACAACATTTTCACGTTAAATTATTTCATCGAATGAAACTCAAGTGAATTATGTTTAAATGTAAATTACGGTTTTAATACAATAGCAGAATGTTAGGATAATCATTCTCAAATTGCCAAGATCCGAAATTTCTCATATCGCATTAACTTTTATTACAATTTAACAATAAAAAAATAAATAAACGAAATTGTTTTATGTGGTAGAGAACTAACTAAAGTTCACTTCCCTGATTTTTTGTCAAACTTTATTCTCACACTATTTTTTTAGCATGATAATTATTATGTTGTTTATAACTCAACATAACGTTTTCTTTTTAAATCACTTATATATTTTTGATTTCTTTCATCGCTGTTTTTGTCCTTTTTATAAACTTTTTGTTTTTTCATTTGACTTACGAATGTTCCGCAAATTATTTTTTGTTTTTGTTTTTTTTTACGTTAACTATACTTAAATAACTTTTTTTCCAACAAAGAGTCAATGTTTTCTATGAAGCTCTTTTCTCGTTGAAGGAAATTTTTTCATTGCTCATAAGATTTGACCTTTATACAAGTTGTTTGCAAAGAGAAGTCGAAAAAGTGCGGAAAGCCTTCTTCATTTATTGTAGCAATGTGGCGAGCAAAAACCATCGACTCACGGAATCAAAGAGATTTTTCAAGAGCCAGCACAGTTTTTTTCAAACACCACCAATGATGTTTGTATCTCGCACACATGGCGCGTGTATATCCAGGTTGAGTTAGTGATAGGCGAGCTGCCGCCTTGTGTGGCAGCTGTCTCCCTACACTAGCCCCAACAAGCGGAGCTTTAACAATCTTGTATGACGCGGGACCAGGGATCTCACAGCTGTGACGCAGTTCGGCATATCATCGGCATATTATTTCTTCCAAGAAATTTCGAAGTCGACGAAAGTTTCACTGGCCATTTGCTTGGAAATTTATATTTATTTCGAACAAAAAGATAGAGTCCATTTTTTACTGTAAGTAAATTTAGTCAAATTTTATCATTTTTTAGGGGCAGTTGGAGGCAATTGTGACATTTGGATGAGATTGCTTTTATATGAAATTTTAAATTTTAAACTATTTTTTATAGATATCAAATTGAAATAAAGCGTTGAAAAAATTGTAACGCTAAAAAATTGTTAATTCCAATAACCTCAACTGTACCGATATTATTGTTTTATTATTGCTGATTGATGTTTCATGAATTTTACATAAAAAATTTTTAATTATTTAATAAACGAACGCAGCAGTAATCATATGATCTTGAGCAATTCTAACTTCATTGAGTCAACTCATGAGAACCTAATTGCACTTCACCTAGCCGCTATTCTGTCATTTAATCTTCAAATTACATTCATCAAAATTCTTAGACAGTCCGCCGGTGAAAGAAAGTTTTACTGACATTTCCGACAACTCTGTTAAAAACATTTCGAATAAGGTTTCAACAAATATGATATTCTCGCAGAATGATTTTATGAAAATTACTTGTCATCAAACTTTACTGTCAAATCAAATGCGCGTTGAGTGAAGAAAAAAAGCTTAAAATGATGAGTTTTTGACGAAATGAAAGGTGAAAAATAGATGACGACAACGGACAGAACAAAACAAAACAAACCACGATTCATTTTAAACGATTATATTCGATTTGTTGTCTTGTGAAGTAAAATTATTTTAATGGAAATTCACCAAGATGAGAATAGGTTTGCATGTGGTAGGTTATTTCATGAATACTCTGTTTTGCATTTCGCGACGCGACTACAAAATGTTTCGGCAAAATCGAACATCTGTGACTGCCTCAAAGACAGATTCGCCGCGAAATAATGAACCCCTTACAATTAAACAACCGAACCAAAATTAATAAGCCCGCGCAACTGCTCACAAAACAAACTTTCCCGAACACAAATATTAACTGCTCTTGAAACCGGATTCGAATCCAAAATTGACCTAGACAAAATCTCGAATCTTTTTGCTTTGTTAACGTCGCTCGGATTTCCATTTTCTCGTTTGTCAAAACCCCTTTTACATTCCTCTCAATTCGTTTGTCCTTCCTTTCAACAATGTCTATCCGTCTTTATCTTTGCGCGCAGCTACTTGAAAGCCTGGCCCGTTCACCGCTAACGACCGATGTCTTGCCAAGACGAAAACTTTCGCGAACAAGAGTATTAGGAGGCCGCCAAGTCGAACTGCATCTCCAAGTCTCGGTGAGATCATGTTCGAGATATTGCAAGCGCGCGTCGTGCTCCCGGCAGTTTACCCAAGACATACTTCTTCATGAAACATACGAGGAGAATATTATAATACATCCCACAGTGTTTGATCGACATCGGAACAAAAAAATTTCCTCACCGTACGATGACTCGACTCGCGTAATAAATTTTATTATCAAGACTAAACAATGTTATTTTTCGACGTTCTTCAATTCGTATTTCAGCAGATGCTCATTTTTTTCTAAACGACCAGTTTTAATTATTTCAAAAGTAAATCTTTCGTGTTCAAAATTAGTTTATAATCCTGAAATGAAATTAAAAATGTTATATGGAACAAATTAATGGAAAATTTTTAATTTAATTAAATTAGTTTTTTGAAATGAGCACCAAATATAATTTATCGTATTTCGGCCTATCAAACAACAAACCTGATGTTGAATAATGTTAATGAAAAGTAACGAGAAATGTGGAAGTGGTATAACTCAATATTTGATCGAACTAGATAAAAATTCATCTGTTTTTCTGATTTAAAAAAAAATTCGTCGTTGCTTTCAGGAGAATAACTCAATATGTAGTCAAACTTAATTGTATTTGTTATCTCTACAGTACATCGATTCAAAACGTATATAAATCAAAATTGCCGGAATAAAATCACAAATTTAATTTCCTCATCTGTCAGGAAAAAATTTGTACCTATGAAAACCGCAAGACGTGTTTTGTATCGCCGATGTTACATTTATATGTATGCACTTATGAAGACCGAAGTGTCTAGAGGACGAAGGAAACAGTGGCATTACGACTTCAATCTCAGGAAGAGGTGTAACACACTGCTAGGCCAAAGCGGTGCATTTTATGAGGGACAAGCTCACATCCGTGGTCGGATATTGAACGTTCGCGCGCATACGAGAACCAGTAAGAGATTTCAAATTGTGGCTGTTACGCTCTTTGTCGTTTGCGACCGGTGCACGCGTCAAATGGCCAGGAAGCTTTACAATGTTTTTAGGAAATGGAACAATAAGACGGAAATCAAAAGACGTTGTGACAAAAAACGTTTTACTTTACTTTTAATAAAACTGTCTTGCTTGAAATCATAAAAGCGTTACTGTCTTTGGTACAAAATTTGCCGCTCTTAAGTTGCTCGCTACAAATCAGTAGTATAACTCGATGTCTGATCAGACGATAATTCAAAGTGTTTGTAACGTGTGACTTTTTCCCTTTAAGTTCCAGTAATAAGGTCCACTGTTTAAATAATAATTTCTTAAATAAATTGAATTATAATTAAACACCTTGACAAATACAATAGTAAAATTAAAATTTTGTTAAAAACTCATAAGGCTGTTTCAATTGAAAGCTTATTTATTTTATGTAGCTTCGTGTTTCGCAATAAAAATTATTACCTACAAATTTTTTTTCCCCTATAAAAAGGAAAGTAAGTCGTTCTGACGAATTGCCAAATTTAGAGGATCTGTCTTGCGTCATGTGCTGTTGCCTAAGTACACAGTTTGCGACACTTCAGTGCCGTGTCGAAAATGTGGTTTTATACTGCGAATAGTGAAAATACGTGCTATGAATAAAGCTTTTTAGGCTGTCAATACCGAAGTTTTTCTACTGTTATAAAAGTCAAAAAATTTTCTAGAAGAGGGAAATGATTTTCCCTCTTCTAGAAATATGTACGCCCAATTAACAAAGACCGAGTAGAAGACTGATATTCTGGTTGGATTCCATTCTTAATTATATTTTTAAATGCAATTTCATGAGAACAATTTTTAGTGATTCATTATACGATTTCATACATTTTATCTCGTAAGTTTTTCTGGTTAAAACATTTTTTTCCATCTTTAAAATTTATAGCTAATCTGTACATTTATAGCTAATCTGAACATTTAGAATGTTGCACTGAAATGAAAAAAAAAAAAAATGTGTATGACAATTAGCATAGAAGTTAATTGAAGCTTCAATAGAGTTATTGGTTATTTGCGGCATGGATTTAATCTTCGCAACGCGGCATACCAGACATTCAGATTCGACAGAATCTATTGGCGATGATACTCAAGAATTTACAAGTGGTCAATGGTAGTAATTCAGATCCACTCAAGCCCTACCTCTCAATTCCTCAATATTATTTTCCTATTTACAAAAGCAGAACACGCAAATTCATAAACATAATATCACAACTGAATGCGAAACTTATCATATTCAATATTTTATTTATCCCTTTCTTGGATTGTGCATGTAGTTTATCGCGTATTACTTTTATTGTAGTTTCGTATCTTAATGGGTCACTTTACTTGGCAATACAAAAACATTGTCATATAATTCATGACAACGATAACAGTGAATCTCGTTTCATGAATGATTCAGTAGAATAGACACTAGATATGAGGACCAAGAACTCGCGTCGCCTCTTCTATTACAACTCGGCTAGACGTATAGTTTGAGAAACTCATTCAAGATCCTTTGTTGACGGAACATTACTTTCTTATGTTAAATATCAATTATATTCTTATGTGATTTCTCGGCATACAATACGCCAGATAATAATCTTCGCGAAACAAAAGCCCGTATCAAACTATCGAACTTGCAAAGCCGTTTTGTTCGTTTGACTAACGTCAGGTTAATGCTCCTCATTCAACAATCTCAAATATAATTTCAATTATAAATGCATCTCACAAACTTATTCAATATGCAATTTAAATTTCAAATTTCGTTCAACCTTTGACTCTGATTTGAGTTTAACTTTCGCGCAATTTTATTTACTCTTCCTCTCTTTTTGAAATGAAAAAACTTGGGATTTTTTTGTTACAAGCGCATCGGTGCAATCGTACAATCCTGTAGTTAATCACCCGAAAAGAAACAATCAGGTATAAATATGACTGAAATGCGGTCACTTATCTACTCATTTGCAAAGGAATGCAATAGCGAAATTCAGACGAGGAATAACTCGTTCAAAGCTTGTCTGTTACAGCTATTTCCGAGGTGCTTAGTATCTTGGAACGAACGATGATTCCATTCTTATGACAAACTGACAAAAATATAAAACTTGACTGATAAAATGTAAAGTTTGATATGTAAATTTTTTGACATTTTATGAGGTTACAAATCTAAGTTTTTCTTTTTTAACAAAAAACAAAACACTGCGAAAATATGATTTTGAAAATTGTTTGAATACGATATAGAAGTACATCAAATTCGTATTTCAATAATAAATTGAACTTGCACTTTTCTTTGAAATGAATGAACTTTTGCACATCTTTTTCTAGTGTGAAACTTAATTAATCCACTTCAAAGTGACGGATAAAAACAAACTCAGTTCCCTATAATTTCGGGATTTCCGTCACATCGTTCAAAAAGTCAAACTTGTTTTACGATGTTTTTCTGGCCGCGGCAAACAATGTCCCAATATATTAGCGCACTTTTATTATATCTCAGCGACCAGTGCATTGAGGTCAAGCCAATTCCTCATAATTACCCGGGTTTAATCATTTACACACTATGAATAATCGATTCGCTCGCGAGATTATGAGTGCATGTGTGTGCATTACAATGAATTATTGCTCAATGAAAATAAAGCGCTGACGCCGATCGACCGTGCGTTTAATTGATCGACAAACGACACACCAATTAAAAAGAGCCGCCAGCACTGCTTAACGAGGCTTGAAAGAGTCAACACCTCGTGCAAAACATACATTAACGTCCCTCGCCCTTGTGCGTGTGTTCGTTTTCATTAGCGCACAAAAGTTCGACTCCCCCGAAAAAGCATTAACAATCGTTACCCAGGTGGCTCCGGCACAGACTACCCTGCAATCCATTTTGTATCAACGATTTATATTCTGGGCACTTACGATTAAAATACCATCGACTACTAATCCGAAATTAATCGCCCAATTTTTTTTTAATCTGACGTTTTTCCATAAAGGTCAATTTTTTCAAGTTTTTAAATTTCAGCTAGAAAATTTGATAACGATTTTCTCCTAAAATCATAATTATCTCTCTCGTAAGAAACAACAATTAAAACTTTTGTTGTTATTTCTTTTTATTGCAATAAAAACTTGTTCAGCTATGAAACATTTTGCTTATGTGTGAATAGTTTGATTCTTTTTTTAATTGTGATCTCGAATTATAATTATCAAAAGAGCATTTACCTTTTCTATAGTATTATACATTTTAGTATACATTTTTTATAGCAAGAACAAAAAAGTGTAAAACTTGTATGCAAGCTAATAAGTGGCGTCGCTTAACGAGTTCCATTCCCTGGCGATTAAACGTCTACTTCTTTTCCACGATCGGTGAATAAACATGAACAATGAAGTTCCATCTTTCCGACTGATGTGAGCTAAATAAATTGTTAACAATTACACCAAGTGTAAATAACGCTTCGAATGCAAGACGACATTCAAAAGAATACGCTCTAGATTGTGACGACGTTATTACATATTCAAAAAGGGTCTTTATTTCTTAATGCTGAAAAAAGCGCCTTTGCGATGCAGAGCTTCGTCTGGTTTTGTCGTAATAAATTCCAGGAGACACCGTGTAATCGATCTTGGATTCAGCTTTGATCTAGAACTTTTCTTTTTTGCCACTCCCTTACTCTTTTCCTGACAATTAGAGAATGTTACGGATTATATTCCTTTGAATCCAAGTAATCACGTTGCCACCTTGCTCTCCTGCGACTTTATTACATTTGTCCCGTCGCGTCGTTTAAAGACAATTTTACCGGAATATCTGAACCCGAGCGAAGAAAGAAAAAGAGAACTGCATTCAAATCACGTTGCCGATCTTTGCTATACCGCGCAAATTTTTCTTTTTTTTTTTTTTTTTTTTGAGAGAGAGATCTTTTTTGAGAATGAAAAGAGTGACAGAACCGCGTTGAAACAAAGATGAAACAATACACCACACCGGCCGAGAGAAGTGAAATAAAAAGCTATTGTTCCCTGGGGCTACAAATTCCGGACATAATTGTTCTCTGTGCCCTTGAGGAACGTATGTCTTCGAAATATAAATCTTCGAAACAACAAGTTGCTGAGAAATCACACGAAACTCAACGTCCACGCACTCTCGAGTCTTCTCGATTTAGGTGATCGATTTCTGACAGATTCCATCATTTTTTTTTGAAATATCATGCCATAAACGTCAACAAAAAAAAATATCGAATAAAATTATTTTTTAATTATTTTATATTATGATAAAATTTATATTATAAATCTCCAATTTAATAAACAAAGTTGCTGTGAGAAAAAAAAATAGTCGAGGAAAATAAAAATGTATAAAATGTACTTTGTACAATTATTAGAAAATAATTAGACCTAAAGTTATGAGCCATTATCCGTTAATTGATTCGGATTATATCCCATGAATTAATCAGAATAATTTGTATTGACATATTTTATTTATAGGTACAATGATCGGATAACAATCCACCGAAATCGCTGGCAAAACATTTGCGCGCGCGTTTCATTATATTCTCATCATGGAAAACGTCACCCAACCGAATGTGAAAAATCGCATCTTAATTTTCAGTGGATTTTATTCGACGGCTGCAAAATTCGCATGTTAAAGTCATGTTCAAACTAATGATGCATGTAACAGCATCGATATTTAAATTTCGAAAAAAAAAAAAAAAAAAACAAATGGGGAAAAATGCAAAATTTTAAATGCAAAGTTTCACGTGAGGTAAAACTACTTGATAACTCAGTTACGTCAATAAAGTTACGTCAATAATAAATGCGCTCACTAAACTGGATTTTTAACGAAAAATTATACCGTTGCGGTATACGAAACAACAAAACACGAATAAATAAACAGGCAAGTGAAGTGATTCATAAACTTTGAGATGATTAATAATCGAAATCATGGTTTAATTTTGTCCAGTCGAATGAAGTAAGTTTGTCTATAAATATAAAAAAATCCACAAGTAAGGGTTCGTTCTAGAAGAAGAAGGAAGGGGGAAAGGGACTGAAATCGGATGGCGTTCCATTACAGCGGATACTTTTAATACAGGCATTGAGATTTGTTTGCCAATGACAATGTGAATTGTGAGTGAACAATGGCGGACTGGAAATTAATCGCTGAAATCTGACTACAATGCGAAAAAGTCGGCGATTTTATGAAAAAAGTCACCCCGCGAGCCATAAGTCAGCAATTCCGTTCGGTACATTGATTCTGCGCGACGTGCCGCGTATGTCATCGCGACTGCCCGGTTATCTATAAACCCTTCAAGCTTTTCCAAAAATTAGGAGAAACATTAGCCTTATCTCGTGTCTCTATATTTCCCCGCGTGAGATGAATGAAACGTGAGATCTGTCTGCCTTTCCAACTGGCTGCTCGCTCTTTTTATATATCTCTCACGGCGGATTTCGCAGCTCCGCCTTTTTTATTTTTTGTTTCTCTCCCTTCTCTGTTTTTTTTTTTTTTTTTTTTTAGTTATTTTTTCGTTTTTTCTTATTGCCGCCTCTCGTCGAGCTCCGTCTTTATTTCTCGTTTTTTCTCGTCCTGACTTTTTGCTCGGTTTTGTGCGCGAGCTTCTTGTTGGTCTTTTAACTTTTCACCGCTTCCTTATTCTTTCGGCCGACGTCGGTTATGATTTTCGTCACGCTTCCGTCCAAAATCGGACAGCGTTAGCACGGCAGACGCGTGACAATTATTTTGACGGTCGCGTGTCGAAGATTTTTACAGTCAGCGACTTTTTCGTTTATTTCACGCTTCATTTTTCCCAACACTTGAACCTTCGACCAATTTTTATATTCCCAACAAATCGTATGGAAGATATATATATTTCCTGATATTATATCCAACAGAAAACGCTTATTTCGTTATCCCAATTTTATTTTGTATCCCTGCTTGTCTGTTATTATTAGATTAAAAATTCAAATTCAATCATCAAATTCGATTTGATTGGATTCGAATCTGACCAAATTTCACGGTCTGCTGGCTTACTAACCTTCAATCTCTTTCATTAATGTGGACCAATTAATAACAATTTGCCGCAACCGGCATACGAATTGCTTAATTTGGCATCATTTCATGATGACTTGCCTCGTTGCGTCATAACTTTTTGTTTCTGCAATTCGGAATGTACGGATATTTACACTTCTGTAATTATTAATGTAATCAAATTATCGTTATTCGAACGTAAGGATTACATTTATACATGACTGCCGCAAAGGAATTAAATGATTCCAGTGAGTAACAATTCATATCCCGTAAAATCGCATTTTACTGTACGTTCATATATTATTTAAACATTTTATCTTTGCTAAGAGTTAGGATAATAATTTAAAACTGGATTATGTACTCACGTCAGAATTATTCCGGTCACTGTAAAAATTATTATAAGTTGTAGTTGATAGTTCATTATATTGTTAAAGTAGTTAATATTTTATTTAATTCAATTATGCACGAGTTATAATTAGACTTTGTCCTAAACTCGAGCACACAGTTGGTTTCTCTTACAAAGTGTAGCACTAGTACACACCAATTGTAAACGCCCAGGGTGTGCAAGGCAGTTTGCTAACGACCAGTAAAAGAACATCAATGGCAGATTGTTCGAGTGATCATAAATTAAATCTAATTTAAAAGATACTATATATTTAATCTCAATAAAAAAATTCTCTAACCACAGTGTGTTTTGAAATCTTACTAGAAAACAGTTTTTTTTTCTATATTACAAACTTATTCATGAAAAGAATTAATGAGTCTAAAATAACTAAAATCAGTATTTTTAACCAATTTCACGATTTTCTGAAAAAAACTGAAAACTCAACGCAGAATTATGCTTTTTCAGATCTTATTTTTATCTTCTCATATGTGCAAAATTTTCATATTTCTATATAAAAATTCCGTCTAGCCAATTTGTTGGCAACTAAACTCTGAACAGTTTGCTGTAAATTAGATCGTAACGTGAAAATTGTAGTTTGCTCAACTTTTTAAAGTTAAAAAATCGCCGAAATTAAGTTTTCTAATTAATCGTGACCGATCACAAATTAAAATGGCATTTAAACTTTGCAGGCTCATATTAAGAATATGAAATTTACAAACGGTCTTTAAATATTTTGTCAAAAATGACGTGGTTAAAAAAAATCTTGATTTTTGACCATTTTCTGGTAGACAGTACCCTGAAGACATATGATATCAAATTATCTAAAATTTTATATTCATATTTTATTCGAACAAATACCTTGTACAGAAATGATGAAAAATACATTTTCATCTCTGGATTGTGAGAAAAAAAAACTTTGAAACCACGATTTTCCGGCTATTGTTCTTTTAAATTCGCAGTTATATCTTTTTACAATATCAATATAAAAGCTTTGCAAAAATTCATGAGTATAAAAATTCATCCTGTGAAATATAGACCGGCACAATTTAAAATTAGGTCATTCATAAAGGTTTTCATCAATGTCGGCTTAATGCAACAAAAATTTTCTGGTTTCCACCGCTGATCACAATAGATTAAAAATTCGATGGAAGCACTCGTGCTTTTTAAGAGCCTTAGAAAACCATTTGTTTACCAACAAAGTATCGATAAAAGCGGCAATATACCCGCTGAAAAATTCGTTCCTGCTTATTTCTGAATAATTTCGCACGAATTGCGTTTCAAAATGATATAAAAAATAATAAAATCATTAACAAAGCTGAAGAGTACAATGAAAATGAATATAAATTCGGATCAATTGCATTTCATTTCATATGATCCAGTCGAATAATTGAATTAAATCCTGATCCCTTTCTGACGTACCAAAATGGCTCAAAGCGAATTTTGTCTCAAAACGATCTGGTTTTTCACATTTGATTCTTTTCTTCCTAACACAATCAATCCGAAGACATTTGCCACCAGCTGAAAATTATTTCGCTGTCAAATTGCTGTCACCAGTTAAAAGATTAACCTTTAAGCTCGAAGAAAAATAATAAAAGAAAACATCAGAGTAGGACGTCAAAAAGAAGGTTTTCCCGTCGGCTGGACTATAATGAGAAAAGTAATTTCCATTTAAATAATATCCCGAACTCGCTCGGGGAAAAATATTATCCGCGATCGCGTTATAAAACTTGCTGGGGAAACGGCTCCTCTAATTTTTCCGCGGGAAACGATCGGCCATCGACGATTCTCGACTTTGATTATATCGGCCAGCCTTCGCCTTTCACCGACCTATAACTGCTCAACGATTTCATTCAAACAAATCAATGACTTGAACCATCTTCAATCATTACGTCTGAATGCGCGACATTTTTCTCTTTCTCGCTCCGTCGGCTTATAATTCCGAAAGTCGAATATACACTTTATAAAAAGTGTCGCGAAGAAATCCAGCTGTCGGAACGATGGTAATTAAGAGAGGATGGAAAAAATGGCGGACGGAAAAATGTGATCACGTCGATGGGCAGCTGATGGAAGAATTAATATTGCGCATTATTGTTTATATGTGGACTTGGCACTTTTGTACATGCAAATATGTAAATTACGTAACTAGCCAATAATACACGTAACTAACCAGGTGCAACAGGTGCACATACGATGGCGCGCGTTCTCATTCAATAGTGTGTGAATCGAAAGATATATATATATACTAACCCGCTCGTATCAGCATGCACTTTAACGGCAACAGGTTTTACCATATTGATCTGATTAAGCAGTCCCATCATTATGACAATTATTCATACCGCAGATTACACAAATATAAAAATAAACTATCACGTAACTAAAAAAAGTACTTATCTTAAAATAAACATGTATGCATATGCATACGGCGTTTTTTACTTGCCTATATATAAAATATCTATGTCATATCAAAATTCAACCTTACAATGGTTGAAAAAGGTTCATTGTAGAAGGTTCAAACCTTCTACAATGTTTGAAAAGGGTTTCATTCAAAAATGTTTTTCCGCATATCTACACGATCGGTGAAAATGTTCTTGCGGATAAATTTTAAGATACGTATAAAAGAAAAGATATTTCGTCTGTTTCGTTGGCCCCAAATATTTTCCACGTCACGTAGCAAAAAAACAACGAAAACAATACCAGTAATATCTTTTGAGCTAATCTTCGTTGGAGAGGAGGGTTAAGTGGTACGAGTTTTTCTCAGCTCGTGTCTGGCGCAGAAAAAAGTTATCGAGAAATGAGCCGTTGGTTGCGCGCATACACAAGACCAAATTGTCGGTGAAATCTTGTTGCACAATTTCCTCTCCGCTGGTGTGTTTCATTTACACATTTTTTTCCCCACTTACTGGTACGTTTGATCTAATTTTTTGATGAGCTGAAATTTGAGCCAATGTATGGAATCCTTTTGTCAATATCAATTTCATTCGTTCAAAGCAAGAACCGAAACATTTGTTCGACAGCTTTCCACATTGCACAGTCATTTACACAGTGCCACATTACCAACGCTTGTTTCGAAGCTTGTATGCAGCGGATTCATTGCCATCAACAAGTTTCCTTTTCGCTCGTGAGCATTTGCTTTTTGCGACGCGTACAACTCGGCTCAATTATATTTGCATTTCATTTATTTTGTTTTGCGCTCGGCGAATCGATGCGTAAACTCAATTCGATGAATTTATGTAGTGCACACTGTAAATCACCGAAGGAAAAAAAATCAATACGCAATCTCGTGATTCCGCAACATTGATTTATCACCGCATTGTTCATATCGCTCTTCAAATTTACAATTATGAAATATTTTTCACACCGTACCACAGGAGAGGCTCTATATAATCATCCACTTTCCCGAAAGAGGTAAAATTTTTGTTTCAAAAATTTGCTCTCATAAAATCTGTATTCGCACGGGAACGACATTTTCACAATTTAATTGTTCATAAAAAAATAAAACAAAAAAGTTATCTATATTTAAATTTACACTCAATGGCTCATTATATCTTTTTGTTGAATTATTGAGTTATCTAGATTGAAAAAAAAAAAAGAGTAAAATTGTCGATGAAAAATCCAGTCTGATTCGATTGGTTTTGAATTTTTTAAAAAGTGGTAAAATATTTGTAAAAGAGGATGCCATCTATATCTCGGGCTTCTTTTTCTTTCTTTGAACGAAAATATGCACTAATGTAGCCGGCAGCTGTGTAATATTTGCAACACACAAAAACCGAGGCAGCGATAAGCGTTCACGCAGCACCGTGCGATAGCTGCAGTCTTTTTTCCAGAATAGATGGCCGGGGTCACAACAGGCGTGTCCGGGGTCTCTCGAAATAGACCCTGCTTAGCTCTTATCTCTTAGTGATTGATCGAATCCGAGAGCTTTTATAATAATTACTCGATTATCGTTTTATATTAAGCGTAAAAGTCCGCGCGTCAAATTGACGTGCGATCCCCGGAATAAATATCGCGCTCCTAGTCAACGCTCTGCTGATACAGTCAATTACCGATATTGTGTACACCAATGTGTCGCGTCTATTTTCGATTTGAGATCAGCCGAAGGGGCGGGGCCTATCAGTTGATTAAAATGATGCACTTTATTAATTGCGCGCAATTTTTTGTCCCGAAATAATTGAGAGCCTTAATCAAATTGGATCCACTTGTTATTGCAAAATTTTTTTATTCTTCTGAATTTCGAATTGAACAGAAAAATAATGATTTATTGAATAGATAAATCGAGAATAAAACGTCTGAATTAATAATTGCTTTGAACAATAAACTTTATACATTTCAACAAAGCAGTATTTCGTGTCCAAGTACTTCATAAAATATCAAATAATGTGATATCGTAACAGATTTTATACGGCATAATAAAACATGGCAACATGTGTGATTCGAAGGACTAAAAAGCGTAATTCATACTACTTTGATACAATTTCGATCATCAATTTAAAAAAAAATTTAATTAATAAAGTTCTAGGATGTTGTACAGGCTGGTGTATTACAAAAATTGTTGTGTGAAAGTGCTATGACAATTTATGGCAATAAAGAAAATGGATTGATCATTTTGTTTATTATTTTTTTACGTGTAGGTAATAATATAGTAATAATAATAATAATAATAATAACAATGATGTCAGAAAAAATTAACCATTTTCCAAAGTCAACTTTTTGATCCAATTTTTTAGTCATATATTTGATCTCATTTTGTTTACTTTGCGGGAAAGAAGTCTCATATCTTGCATTATAGCAAATAACAAACCAGTAAATAAAAACAACAACTAAAAGATATAGAAATCAATAAAAAAGCAATTGAAAATTTATTTGATTGAATTTCTTAAATTTTTAATATTTTTTATTGAACTCCTGAAATTTAATATAATAAATAAAAAGCACCAAATTCAATTATTAATTTAACAACTTAAAACTAACTCACTTATATCGTTTAAATAATTAAATACAATAATTGAACACAATTCAAATCCATTTGTAACTTAATCGTTTAAAAGAATAAATAAAACAGAACTGATATTTGAGTAACCGATAATGAATTGTAATCATAACAATAACTAAAATCAAAACCCATTGTTCATCAGTTACTAAGAAAACATCAATTTTAACAACAAATCTAATTCTAAATGACCATACAAAACTTAATTACTATTTAAAATACATATTTTCATTTACTGTTTACTGAGCAAACACCAAAAAATTGCCACACACCGATGTTTGTTTGTGAACCAATTATAGGATTATCATTTTTAGCAACAAAAAAACTTGCGAATTGAATTTGTATACACCTGTTGACAAAGCTATTAAACACGCTCTCTTGTTCGGCCCATGCCTTTCTCGTGATGAAAAATATAGAATCGCAAAAGCTGTTGAACAATGAATCCCGATTATGGCGAACCCATCAACGATTTCCGTCATATTTTTATTTCCCATATTCAGGGATTCCAAATTCAGACTTGTGTTTTAGCGCGTAAATCGTTGCTGACCGGGCATTCAGAGCGTTCAAAAAATATAGATTTGTTTCTCTCCATCGCTGGGAAGGAAAATTCTAACAAAGATATTGGGTATTTCTTGCGCAAAAACTCCATCAAGCTGAGAACCCATAAATTCGGTGCCCGTCGAAATTCCGTTCGTCTTATTCCCACACTCAATCCCGGTCTTTGTTTTCAATCCGATTTTTTGCACGCATTCCATCTTCTCTGCTTGAGAAATTCAACGCCGAGGACAGCAGCTCTTCAAGTTTCGTTTTTCCAATGACAGCAAAGTTCGCGCGTTATCCGGATAAGCCGTCGAGGATGTCGCGTTTCGACAACTTGACGAGACACAAATTTAAATGTAAAGTCGGGGAGTGTCGCGTCGTAATTGATAAAGATCAAAAACTTTCTTAGAAAAAAAAAAAACATAACACGATAGTAAGAAGTAGCAAAAACTAAACTTTCCGCGTTGTAACAAAAAAATATTTACATGATAAAAAAGTTGAATACAAAAATGAACTTATTTTTTAATGTTGCAAAATTATCATTTTTAATTTTGTGAGAACATTTGTCAAGTACTGTAATATAAGAGTTTTTTTATATTTGTTATAAAAGTTCTACATTATTATATAACTATTTATAAAAATATGTTTTAATGTAGTCCATCTTTAGGTTATCAACCTAAACAAAAATCCACTCAATATCGTGTGAGTAAAAATCAAGAAAGGGAGGTAAAATTAAGTATGTTTTTTATAGGTATCTAGTAGGAGGCACAAAACCTATGAAATCAACCAAGGTGAGTGACAATTCAGACAAGTGCAAAAGTATAAAATTACTCTGGAACATGAATTTAGAGAGACAAATGAAAGTTTAATGGAGCATTATTACCGAATAAGGTTCAGTCGGGTACAAACATAAGTTTAGATAACAGCATTCAAATTATAAATTCATTTCTCTCTATTATAACTGGAAACAAATTCGTACATTCTATTATTTAAAATAGTGTATCAATTGTCAGCTGATAAAACTTTGATTAAAATGAACTTCTTGTTTAATTTGATTTTGAAAATTTGATTTGAATGTTGATGCGAAATGGATTTTTGATTGAAAAAAAAAGAAGTGGAGAGGAGATCAATCAAGTATGAATTTCGTTGACGGATCTTGTAAATTAGCAGGTGTGGCCGGTGAGAAAAGTACGAGTCGGAAGAAATTTTGAGATAAGAATTATTGATGAGACATCGATTACGTAACGAGAGAGAATGAAAAGGAGAAAAATGACGAACAGTAATTGTGAATCGGGGGAGGGCGCAGGAAGAGAAAAATCGCACGGTTATGAGATGTAAAAACGGACAGGCCAATAAAAAAAGCGCACTGCACTCGGGGCACAATTTATAACAATAACAGTAATAAGTAACCCCAGGCGATAAATTTTCATGAGAATCAAAGAAGTGCGGAGCAGATACGCGAACGTTTTATGAAAAAGCGTTAAGACAAATTTACAGCGCCCAGCGCATGTTTTACAAGAAAATCGCGGCGTTTTATTCGCAGTATAAAGTTTTTAATATAAGTCTCGATAAAGGTACACAAGCGTGGCCGTGTATATACATATAAGTACAATTGCTCGCTATAAAACGTCAGACGAAAAAGCTACGGCTGATATTTCTCGCCAACGAGCGTCACGCTTCATCGAAGATCAAGAAACGTCGAAACGAAAGGGCGAGCAAAAATATGATCTGCCGCACGTAAAATCGTATTTCTGCGGAATTGGATATTAGTCGACTTGCACCGCCCAGCTCCCAGAAACTTTTCAGTGCCCAGAGGCCACGCTTTATGGAACGTCTTTTCGTTCACGATACACGCGCGCTACAATTCTAAACATTTTTCCTTCTTCCTTTTACTATTTATCCTTCCATCTCATTCTATTCGACATTTTTTAAACTGTCAAACTTTACCTTTTATTTTTTTATACTATTATTTTTTGTAGTGAGAACTGAGAAAAGGATATCGTCGTATCAAAGTTACCCCAACCGGTCCCATAGTTTTCACAGTTTAAAAATTAAAGTCCACTAGAATCAGTGTTGAATCTCGTCCTGAAAAAAAGAAAACAAAATTTATTAAACTAAACATAAATAATTAATCGAAAGAAAGAAAAAGTTTAATCAAAGCGGTGTAATTTCAACGAGAGGAATGTTTTATAAAGTTTAAACAAATCAGACCGACGTTTCAATTAATCTGTCATTTGAAACGACGAACGTCGTCAATGGTGTGAAATCTCGCATTGAAAGAATAACGTAGTTTTCCCATCGAGTCACTGTTCTTGAAATCAGGAAAAGTAGATAAACGAAAAGAAGAATTGCACGAACCGTCGAGGATTAGCATGTTATTTACACCTCATTTTGTCGAACAAGTACGAAAGCGAGTCCAAAAACATTTGGCTAAACTTTAAATCTTCTTTCGAATAATACGAAGAAACATTTTTTGTCACAGTTTTTTTTTAAGTAAGGTTACTTACACCGTAGCAGTCGTAAAGAAAAAACAGTTGTACGAAACTAAAGAAAACAAGGCTCTTTATTTATTTGATACAATATTGATGATATTATTAAATAATGAATTGAATTATGATAATGAATGGAAAACAATATTTATAGTAATTTTTTTCTCTTGTATATAAAACTGGTATTGGATATTAAATGATTAAAACCCAGCAAACACAAGTAACGCTAATTGGAACTAAACATATAAATTGATTTAACACAAATGTAAACAATGTACAGAGCCAAATTCAATTTAAGTTGTAAATAAAAATAGATGACTTTATAAAAATATGATAACAATTAAATTATACGTCATCAATAATGCATGCAAACGGATCGCGTCTCAGGTGTAATCAAATTTGTTATTTTCGAGTCAAATAACAAACGATAATAATAAAACAAAGCTGCAAATCGTATATTAATTAAGTTAGTGACTAACCAAGCAGCGAGGGAAACTATTTTATTGCTGTCAAAATGTGCTTGGCAACGTTTGGGCAAATGTTATAAGCATTATTAATAGCCATACAGAACTCTTTTCGCATTGATTTGTTGAGAGTGTGATTTATCATCTACGCTTTCTGTAAAGGCTCATTAATATTATACTCGGGCAGAATAACAAGCTTCAGCACTAAATATGGCAAAAACGTACAATTTATCAGTCACCCAACTCAATTCAGCACAAATTTCATTCTGCGTGTATAATTAAAAGAAAATGACGAAAAATCGCAGCAAAAAATGTGGGAAAGCCTGGAAAATGTTAATTCACCTCGACTCACGTTCTCTCTCTCTCTCTCTCTCGGTTGACGTAACAAATTGTCGTTCCTCCCCATTCACAAAATCATACGAGAGGATAACAATTTGAATTTTTGTGTTGCAAGTTTTTTGGGCATTCGCGTTGCTATTTGTTCATTCATGCATGAATAATAATTTTATTGCTTTCATCAGTGGCGAGAAGCTCAGAATGGGAGATAACCACGGGTCAGTTACAACTGTCCTGTATATTTGAAGCGTTTAAATTTTTCATTCCAACGGACAGCACTTTTCTCGCGAAATAAGTGTTTTATGCGGCTGTGAAATAACGCCGGCGTGAAATACTCTCTCGTTTCTGGCAATGTGCGTCAACGGCCACACGTACGATAAATTTCTCACGATTCACGAGTCGAGTCATAAAGATTAGGTACGAGCAGTTAAATCTGAATGAGACTGTGCCGTTCAAAAATGTTCAGACTATTCTGTAGTCCACAATTATCTAAATTAATTTTTTGTATTCTTAGTGAAAAAAAAACAAAAGTACAAATCTCATTATTAAATCTTAGGAACAACCAGAGTGAAATTGCCATTTCAGAATAATTGTGACACTTCAAATAACTTTTTGAGTCACAAACTTGATATTGTTTTAATCATTAAATTTTTTCAAACAAAATCAAATTTCAATTCAAAATTTTAGAAGTGACATTTTACCTTGTGTGCCATTCTTACCCCGGTTATAAACATCCTATAGCTAACGTTATAAAAATAGTTTGTTTTTTAGCAAAGACAAGACGGTGAAAATAAAACTAATATGATAAATGCTCGAAAAAATGCGAAAAATTTGCTCCCTTTGCTTTGTGCCTCTGATAAATAAAAAGGACAAGAGAACGAAGAGAACGAAAAGGTGGAAGGCGCAGCGATAAGTTTGGAGCCAAAGTCGAACAATGCGACTCACTGAGTTACGAAGAAAAACACATCCGACGAGGAAAAATGCACGAGAATTTTCCTTTTTTTTATAAGAAAATGTACGGAAGATTGGTCGAGGGTTCGCAGTCAATAGTTGATGCCTATGCGAAAATTCTTTTCGATTGGAGAGCCAAATCAAAGAAATCCCGATCGAATAGATATCCATGGGCATAAAGCAACGAAGATCCGCCATCGAAGCACACCAGACAGACGGCACGACTGTGATTCTCAAAGGACTTGTATTCGAGGATATACAATATTCCATGTCGCTACATGAAGCTCTACGTTATGAATAAATTAAGTGCAACTCTGAGGAAGGCGCGGGCTCAGTGCCGAATCAAATTGAAATTATTTTGTCTTTGTATGCGACAATTGAAGCGACGATTTTTTAATGATTTTTAAATTGGAAAAAACCGGTGATGAAAAAAAACCGCAGAAAGGGATGCAACTAACGAGATGATCTTCATACAAAATCCGTTGATTTTTGCGCGCCCGTTGAAGTGGGTGAATTAATGTGACGAAAATGGGTGTTTCATTGCGACGAAGGTCGCAATTAATCAAACCAAGGCAAAAGAGGAGAGAGAGCAACTGGCTTGATTTCTTTTGTGTATGCATGAAGGCAAAGAGAGACGTTGCAAACAACATTTAAATGAGCCGGCCGAAGAAAAGAGGTAAGCATGGAATGATGCATTAACTTCTTCGAGCATGAAAATACCGTTCGTTTAATTAATAGCGCAGGCCGGGTCGAGTTTTCTTCATTTGGCGGGCAAAAACTCGCCATCCATCACAATCAGATGTAGGTAGTTATACTAATATTTCGAAGTAGCCTGCGTGTGTGCAAATAAAAATTTTCCGCGCTTCAAACGCAGACCCGGACTAATTGCTCGCATTTTTGTCGTCGTGGTTTTGCGGATTGGACTACCACCTTTTGCCCCCCGCAGTCATCAATTTGTTGCAGTGTTCATGATGCCGCGATTAATCATTCGCGGGGGTTGCATTGATTTCGCAGCGGCTGAAACGAATAATTCGGTCATTAATACAAGTCGCGAACATGAATAAAAAATTTTTAATTTATGAAACAGAGAGAGAGAGAAAGTAAACAACATAAATAGCGGGCCAAAGTAATAACGGAGTAGATTTTCAGTAACTCGTGCGTAAATTTTGGATCGCGGACAATAATTCTTCTTGAGTGGAAAATTCAAAACCGCCAGCTGCCACGTAATCTGTGCGACAGAGTCGTTCTTTTCTGTGCTTCAGTTGGAAACAACGAGCCGAGTAGTTAAAACTTTATCTCGTCGCTCATTCCAACTAAGAACCTGCATTTTGCGTGCAACACAAATGTCAAAGAATTTTCCTCGTTGTTTTAACACTTTTGAAATCCCTCCCCGCGGGAGCAAGTGTTCTTCCTAGTATCTCGATACCAATTAGAATGTGAAAATAAAATGAACTGAAAAAAGTAAAATTATTAGAACAAAAAGAAAGGAAAAATAGTAAGTTACAAATTTTCAATACATCGTTACGCTTGATCTATTGGAATAAGTTTATACGAACTTGACGGAATTTCAAAGACTAGCAGAATAGTGCATTGAGACGTGATCCGGTATACAACGCAATCCACTTAGAAGCCCGATTAATTAATTGATGTACGAAACTACTTGTTCCCAAACTCGATAGTTGAAATTAAAAATAATTAATCGACATTGTGCTTGACTGGCACATTCATTATTTCATTCGGAAAGCTTTTCCTTAATTCCACCGACTAGATCAATTTGACGGAACGCAGAGAAACTCGTGGAAAAAATCAAACCAACATTCATACGTTTATACAACAAATTTATTTGTAATCCATATTTATTTTTTCTATCGATAAAACTCGAAGCAATTGAAAAAAGTATTTTTCAAAGTATGATTCAAAAGAGAAGAACAAAAGATATTACCGTTTTGTTTCAAAAAGACGTTAAAGTAAAACATCCAAAATATATCTTAAAGCATAAAATTAGCATTCATATCGACGATTAAAAAAACCTTGTAAATGATTCATCCATCTTAAGACTGATCCTATTGTACATAACTGAACACGTTCGATGGTAATCTAATTTGAACTAAACGCACGCCGTTTTTGCCGTCTCCCTCGAGTTGACTCAAATCTGCATTCGTGGAATTGATTACGATGGTCTCGCCATCTTCACCTTCTTGTAAATAGACTTCTTCCGTGATATCTCCTTCTTCCGTTTTGCATTCCATGACGCTTCCATCCAAGCTTAGCTGCAATAAAATATTCATTTGAAAATCAACTTTCCACTCAAACTAACAAAAAATATAGAATTATTAATTAAACAAATATCAATATTACCGCTCCATCGACGACAAGCTGTCGAACCTCGGTTTTCGAACCAGCGCCGTCAGTTGTGATATTCAAAACGTTGCCTTCAGCGAATAACTGTTCATCTCCTTGCTGAATTATCACATGATCCTTCAGATCCGTAACGTAAAGTTCGGTTTCAGCAAGCTGCAAAAATGGAATTTAATATTTTAGTAACACCATCTCGTAAGTTGCAATTCATAAAACACGTCTCAGATTAATCTAGAATACCTGCAGCTCGACGTTGCCAGTCGGGATAGTAATAACTTGATCCTCTTCTGTGCTCAATCGCGGTTGATTAACCACAATAGTATCGTTCAGATGATTCTACAAAATTGAAAAAGTATAAGCATTAATTTTCATCTTTTTTTTCATATTCATTCAAAGCGGATGATAATAAAAATAATCACCTGAGTTTGCATATGCGTGTACAACAGCGGTTTTCTCATGAATCCCATACCACAGACCAAACATTCGTAAGGCTTTTTGTCGCTATGAATAAATCGATGGGCGTTTCGATTATCGCGACTGTTGAAAGCTTTTCCGCATACCTGAAACCAAACATTGGAATTTAGGCGTGAATTCGAACCAAATCACCGAACGGCCGATTTGAATAAGTTTACTAATTTACCTCACAAAGAAAGGGCTTTTCGCCCGTGTGAATGCGCATGTGCTTTTTGAAATGCTCCGGGTAAACGAAGGTCGAGGGACAGGACTCACATTTGTAAGGCCGCTCGCCAGTGTGGATAGCTTTTAAATGATAATCCAAAAGTCTGCGCCTTTTGAATCCTTTGCCGCATTGGTCACACTTGTAACGCTTGTCGTTGTAATGGGTCGCACGTTTGTGAGATTGCAAATTGGATCTTTGGCTGTAATTTGAAATGTTATTTCAACTGCTAACAAAAAAAATATGTAGATTGAAAAATATGATATAAACCTGAAAGTGGTGCCACAATGCTCGCATTGGTAAGGCTTCTCGCCAGTGTGTGTCCTTTCGTGGTCTCGTATCTCGGCTCTTCTTGCAAAAGCTTTGCCACAAACACGACAGATGAAAGGTTTATATCCGGTGTGTACGATGTTGTGAACTTCCAAATTGTGCGGTGATCCGAAAGCTTTGCCTACAAAAAGGGAAATAAACAGAATGTCAATACGTCGTGCCGATTGTGAGTTTCAAATGAATGAAAACGAAACAATATCATACCGCATTGATGACAAACATACTCCTTCACGCCGTTATGCGTTCGCTCGTGTTGATTCAGGTTTTGTTGGCTCATAAATGATTTATCGCATTGCGTGCATGCGAACGGCCGCGGTCGTACTTCGTGGATTTTTGAATGCGCCTTGAACGTGTACTTTGACGCAAAATTTTTGCCGCAAACTTCGCATATATATGGCCGAAGTCCAGTATGTGTGTTGATGTGCTCGTCCAACAGATTTTTGGAACTGAAACATTTTCAATTGCTCAATTATACTCGTTTTTAATTATAATTATCATATGATAATTTATTCACGAAATCTCTTTACCTGTACTTTTTACCACACGTATCGCAAGACCAAGACTTGACCTGAGGAAAATGAACCCTTTTATGGATTCTGAAAAGTCGCAAATTATTAAAAATTCTGTTGCAAACTTCGCACTGAAAGTCGCCCTCTTCCTTGGCAACGTGTTCATCCAAGTGGAACGATAAATCATTTCGCTTTCGAAAGTCCGCACCGCACACGTCGCAGATGTACAGACGAGTGTCATGGGAATCCTTCATATGAGCTATTATAGCTTTTGTATCACCTTTGAACAAGTCTTCAGTCATACAGAGCAAGCAAGTGTACTCGTCATCTTGCTTTGAAACTATCTCAATATTCTACGACAAAAAATACAAACACCACGATTAAATATTTTCACCGACAGCTAACAAAATCAATCACATTTCTTATTACGTTTACCATATCTGGTTGTTCGGATTTCACAAGAGCCTTTTTACTCTTCCCGGACTCTTTTTTTGTTTCATTTCCAGAGTCAGCTGAGTCTTTATTCTCCTCCTCGGTAACCATATCAGATACGATATTTCCATCCTCGCTTGCAGTGTCGTGAACTTCCTCGAACTGTGATTCGATGTCCTGTTAAAAATCATCCAATGATTGATTCATTAAACAAAATGAATTTGGTTATTTACAAGATTGAAAATAATTTATTGTAAATCAAGTAAATGTTTAATAAAATAAAAGATATTAGTAAATGAAAAAGTACCATGTCCATCAAAGCTTCTCCTGATTCATGTTCAGGTATTGCCTCAGGCTCAAGTACAGTCTCAATAACTTGCTGTTCCGGGACAGATTCCGGCTCTGGTTCTGGTTCTGGATCGGGATCGGGATCATTGATCACAACCTTCTTCGACTTGGTAACTTTAACAGTAACATTTCTTCCTTTTTTAACTTTGAGTGACGGTTTCGGCGCAACGGGCTGTTCATTTTCATGATTTTCAAACGTTTCCAAGTAATCGTGATCATTGTATTCTTCCTCCGCCGAGCTTTCTCCCACTTTCTTGACTGGGTTCTTTTTTAAATTTGTCTTAAGCTCGCTCTTAATAGTTGCTAATCTTTTTTGTAACTCATTCACCTATAAGTAAACAATCTTCTGATAATTTATTATAAAAACGAACAATTGAAAAGATCCAACTTGAATACCTTTATTAATGTTTATCTTAAAAAATCGGATAGCTTGAAACCGAGATAAATGAATTTCAAAATGAAAAAAAGGTTGTTTACCAAAACACAAAATAAAAAGAATCGAATATTTGTTTGCTGAGTTGTATCTTTTTGTGATCCTCGATAACGATTGGTATTCGTGACGAGCACAACTACAGTACAGTTGTGCCAATACAAAACCATTATTTACAAATTGATACCGAAAAATAAAAATATTTTTGAAATGCATCAAAGTCATTTCCAAAACGTACCTCATTTACAACTTTCAAACATTTTTTACAAACAACGGACTTGCCGCCGTCATCCTCAATTCTCTTCTCCAAGAGAGTGCTGATCACATCAGCCAGAGGTTTCTCCGACGAGGACGATCCTTGACTAAAAATCTTCACGCTAGCTCTGTTATTAGCGATTTTGCTATCACAAATCAGACAGGTCGGGCCTTTATCCGTGTCCGCCGTCATTGTCCTAGGCGAGTTTCACCTCGTTCTATCTGAATAGACAATGAGATTAATACCAAAAGAAAAAAAAACAAACAGTTCTGTAAACAAAGTATCAAACAAAAATGTGAAATTTCATGTCTGAAAAAATGGAGCGAGAAAGGTTCGCTCCTTTTTTCAGAACAAAAACAATGCGCAACGATGCAGCAGTAGGCACGACAATGGAAACAGAGAGGTTAACCTCCCCGTTCTTACATAATTAATAAAAAAAGTGGCCCGTTAGGAAGTTTGAAAATAAGCCGACAGTGTGCGGAACCTGATGGTTGTACGTAAAATGACCCGGGCGATGAGAGCCTCGATGGACGCGAACGCACAACAAAATCTCACGGCCGAGCGGCTGTTAACCGTTGTCGCGCCTCATGCATGTCGCACGTTGTGTAAAAAACGAACATTTCTGTTGCGCAGCGGACACGAATTGGCCCGAGTTAACGAGATGGAGTAATATTTATTAAATAAATATACAAAGCAGACACACAAAAAGTTGCCAGCACTGACTCTAAGATGTTTCCGCTTCTCAGTTCGTTCTATTGGCAATGAACAGGTCCGACGACGAAATGAACGACGCCATTAACTGTGCACTCCTGCCACCATCGCTGCTCTCGCCAGCGCGTTCCCGCGTTAAAGGCAAGTGCGCAAGTAACGCCCCCGCTTCTCTTTGTTTTCATTTAATAAAATCTCCTTTTTTTGCTTGGCTGTATTTTGTTTACAACTGAGACCTGATTGATTACATTTCAAATAGTCAGAGACAAACTTTCTTGACCGTTTTTCTGAAAAATCACACAGGAAATTCTTATTACAAAAATGATATTTGAAAGTACATTTTTGTTGTGAACAACCTTAAGGTAAGTTTCCATGAAATTGCAAATATTGAAACTACAATTTTAAAAACTTGAAAATTATAGCTTTTCGTTTATATACAGAAATATTTGTTATGATGTATTGTTTTTTTTGTCTTATTGTTTATTGTTTTATTTTATTCATTAATTTTATTATTTACTAACTTTTTTAAATTAAATTATTATATTTTTTATTGTTTACACATCATTTGTTCATTATGAGACTTACATTTTCATTTTGTTTTTAGTTTTCTTTATTTTAACACCAGTAATTGAGAATTTTAAGGTGAATTTTCATGTGAGATCTGGGTTTGGCAAAAGAGCACACGCGAAAACACACACACTCTCCCTCACTCTCCCTTCCGAACGAAACCATCATCGACTCAATCGAGTTGGAGAATCAAAATACCACTGTCATCTTCAAATGCAACAGTCCTTTTAGTTTGTAGTGCCCTGTTTCTTTGGACTGAAGATTGATATTTTAAAATAAACGTCTGTATCAGAGGTAAATCCAATTGCAAAATACGAATTCGAAGTGCCGGTTTTTTTTGTTGTCATTCTGGTTCAATTACTAGGTTATACTTCAAGAAATATATCATATCAAAAAATAATAATAAACTTTTGTTTTAGATTTGGCTAACGATGGAGGCTCAAATAAAGGAGGTTCTTGGTGAACTGAGCAATCTTCTGGATCACGTTAGAGTGCCACAATCTGGGGACAGAGTTTACAAAGACGAATGTGTCGTATCGTTTGAAACTCCTGTATGTTTATAGCGTTTCGCTGTTTTTAACTTATGATGTTGCATGCTTAAAAATATTTATCAATTTGATTGAATTGCAGGAATCCCCCGAAGGGTTGTACATAAATTTGCATTCTCATTTTGGATTTGGTTCAGTTGAATTTGCGAGGCTCTATGTTGAAAAAAGTAAACATCCGATTTTCATGAACATCACCAGAACAAAAACTAAAGTGAGTTTTGTATCATAAACTGAGATTAACAAAAGTAAATAAAACAGCAGGATTCAATTTAGTTGTGTATACAAAATGTTTATCTTCTTAGATCCCTGAGAGTGACGAAGATGGCCCGGAGAAAAAGATAACGAAACTTGCCATTGGAACTCCCGGTGGATTCATGCCAGACAAGCAAAAGTATATCTACGATGACAAATACAAAATTGTCTTAATAAAAGATAATTCTTTGGATGTCCATGAGATACCCTATCCGCACAACGATATACCAGAAAAAGTGATCATCCCATCCTTTTGATTTATAACAAAAAAAAACTTTCTTCACGAATTTTTCACATAATGAAAAAAAAAATTTATTTTAGATCAAACTCGCTGTCCAGGCGATTATAGATTTTGATTCTGCTTTTAAGCAAGCTGAGAAAGAAAGCCTTGCACAAACCTGGGATGGAGAAGCCATCTCAGTTACAAAGTAACAAAACTCATTTTATTTCATAATTATTTTTTACTCAAAGTTACTAAACTTTGTACCTTTTATGTGTTAACTTCATTTACACCTCGTGATAATTATTTTCTTATAGACATGCAGTGAATCTGTTGCAATTGGATAATGGAAAGAAGATCCCTCCGAGTGGGTGGAAGTGCGAATTCTCCGCAGGTTGTGATATGAACAATAATTTGTGGCTGAATTTAACTGACGGTTCTATTTTGTGTGGGAGAAAGTATTACGATGGAACCGGAGGAAACAACCATGCCATTGAACATTTCAATGAAACCAAGTATCCACTTGCGGTCAAACTGGGAACGATTACAAAAGAAGGAAAAGCCGATGTGTATTCCTATGACGAAGATGAGTTAGTCGAAGATCCAAATCTGGTTATCCATCTGGCTCACTGGGGAATCAATATCACCCAGATGGAAAAAACAGAAAAGTCCATGGTGGAGCTTGAACTCGACTTGAACCAGAAGTTTGGAGAGTGGGTTGCTCTGCAAGAAAGCAGCAGCAAACTGTGTCCTGTTTATGGACCTGGTTATACCGGTCTTATCAATTTAGGGAGCTCGTGTTATTTGAACAGCGTGATGCAGGTCATTTTCACGATCCCTGATTTCATTAAAAGGTTCTTATTGATTAATATGAAACCAGATTTTATAAAATAAGGAAAAAAATAAGTAATTAAATTTAAATTCTGTTTCAGGTTTGTGGATAAAAGACAAGAAATCCTCAGACAAAATATAATGAGTGCTCCAACTAATTTTGACATGCAGATGTAAGTTTTCAACAAAATATGAAAGTTAAAATTATAGTGTTGAGAAATGCATGTAAATAACAAATGTTTTTTTTTGTCATGTTTTAAGGTCCAAGTTAGGTGATGGATTACTTTCTGGAAAATACTCACAAGAAGGTAAAAAAGAAGAGCAAGGAATTGCTCCTCGCATGTTCAAAATGCTGATAGGACAAGGCCACCCGAACTTTTTGTCTAATCGGCAACAAGACGCTCAAGAATTTTTCTTACATTTCATTAATATTTTAGAAGTAATTAACATTCGATCTTTAAATTTGTGCCAAACAAATCATTTCACATTTTATGTTAATAAGTAATTGAACTATTGATTGTAATTGATGAATCCTATTTACTTTCAACAGCGTAACAGTCGTCATCAAGGTAATCCAGCCGATTGTTTTAAATTCAAAGTGGAAGAACGTTATCAGTGCATTGTCTCTAAGAAAGTGAAATACACCTACAGGCCTGACTATTTACTTCCTCTTCCAATACCTATGGAGGCGATGACAAATGAGGTACTTCGGAGCGTCAATTAGCTTGTTCCTTTCTTTTAACCAAGCTAAATTTCCAATTTAATGAATTCCGATGAATTTCATTTCCAGAAAGAAGTTCAGGCTTACATCAGTGAAAAATCTCAAGCAGAGAAACTGAAACAGAAGTTCGACAAGGAGATCGTCAGGCCACGAATCAAGCTGGAGTCCTGTTTGGAAGCTTTCGCCCGAACGGAGACTGTTGAACAATTTTACAGCACTGCCTTGAATAGTAAAACTGTTGCCAACAAGTATGTCAGCTGGGTTCAATTCAATTATGAAATTCAAAATAAATCCATCGCAAAAATGGAGTTAATTTCGGCACAGAAAATTAAATAATAATTTGCTACGAAAATTAATAGTAAATTGTTTCCAACAGGACCACAAGATTGTCAACTTTCCCCGACTACTTGCTGATTCATCTGAAAAAGTTCACGATGAATGCGGATTGGTCCCCGGCAAAATTGGACGTTGCTGTGGAAATGCCGGACATCATGGACTTTTCGATGCTGCGAGGACAAGGCTTGCAGCAAACTGAAGAACTGCTGCCGGAGATAGGAGGATCCGGTCCGCCTCCACCTGTCTATGATGATGCTATCTTGAAACAGTTGCAGGATATGGGATTCCCCATCGAAGGTTGCAAGCGTGCTCTGTTCTTCACTCAAAATCAAAGTATTGAAGCTGCCACCAATTGGATTATGGAGCATATCGACGATGACAATATCTGGGACCAACCTTTTGTTCCACCTGGCACAGATTCTGGCCCTGCTGGTGGAAAAAATTCGTTTGTGCCAAACGAAGAAGCGATTGAAACATTAAAGTCAATGGGATTCGCTCGAGAGCAAGCGATAAAAGCTTTAAAGGCTACGGAAAACAATCTGGAAAGAGCTGCGGATTGGATCTTTAGTCATCAGGCTGAGCTTGATCAGATGGAAGTCGACGAAGATGGTTATAGAGATGGTGAAAATAGTAAGACAGCATTAATCGATTCAAAAAAGTATAAAAATTATTCGAAATTAATTATTGATGAAATTAATATGAATTTTTTTTGTTTGTTCATCTTAGAGTATAAACTGGTTGGTATCATTTCTCACATGGGAACTTCATCAATGGTTGGTCACTATGTTTGTCATTTATTGAAAGATGACAGATGGATTATTTACAACGATGAAAAGGTAATTGTTTCATTTCGATGTTAAAAATCGAAATTCACTATTTTTCAAGAGTAGACAATTTTGCAGATTTATAATTTTATTTTATTTTAGGTTGCTTACTCAGAGAATCCACCTAAAGAATTGGGGTACCTATATATGTACCAACGCTTGAGCGATTAGTCTTAGAATAAAATTAAGACTCAACATTTGTTTTGTATGAATTATAAAAAAAATTACAAATTAAGGTAATAAAAATTGTTTATTGAGTAAATAAGTGATTCGATTTTTCTTTTCATAAAAAATGCACCATTTGTAATCTTTCCAGACAATTTATTCATTTACAATTTCGTTTCAATAATTTCTATACTTATTTTCGCATGGCACGCTTTAAAAAATGTGATCATTAGGCATCGCAGTAATTTCAATCAATATTCAGTGTAAATTTCACACTGCAAAATATAATCAGTCGCTCCGTTTCTTAAAATTAGAACATTTGAACTATTAAGTACAATTTTTTCTCGTTTTTCTACTTTTTTTCATTTTCATATTTTATTTTAAATAGTTTATGAAATTTACAATTATATAAATTTGCGAAGGACACTGTTATAATAAAATACTTTATTTATGAAATTCAAAAACATTGTAATGAATTGACTGTTGAGACCGAATAAAAATAAGTCTCTCATCAAATATTGAATTAGCTATTTTTTTAGTTATAATAATACTTCACAGCATAGATAAAAGTAAAATTATTTTCACTCCAATCTTTATATTGGAAATGACTTCAGATGACTTTTAATTCATAAAAGGCAAATTCGGAATTCTCGTTTACAAAAATACGGTATAATATTAAAATAAAATTTTGATAGATGACAACTTAAAAATCGTAACAAAGTATAATCTTCCTCAATCCCGGACACACTACATCATTTTTAGTTATCTTACATGTACAGTATTTCACTCGAAATATTTGTTCCTTTTCATGTTTTTCGGACCTTTGGTGTGTCAAGGATTAAAATAAGTTCATTTATCAAAAATAACAAGAAGGCACTGGGTGAAATGTGGTGTCTTCTTTAAAACACATCATTCCTCGGAATTTTCAAGTTTCATAATTCTCATATTTTTGTGCAGTATAAATAGACATGAACATTCAAAATGCAATTAAATGCTCTGACAATATTATTGTTACAAGCTTTTTCTCACTTTCTAACTTGTGTATTGAAACGCTCAATCACTTAAAGAATATTCGAAATCTTCAACTGTCCCATAATTATGCACTTTTGCTCATAATATTAAATATATAAATATTATTTCTCGCCAAGTTTTATGAGTCTAATAAATTAAATGCTTTTCCTTTCTCTCTTTCTCTCTCCTCATCTTTCAAGCGTATAATTCTCTTAACTATATTTTCATCGATATATAATCTATTTTAAAATTTTATTGTCGAAACAATATCCCTGAAATTTGAATTAATTGCTCTTCGTTTTACTGACTAAAATTATGACATTACAAGGCAAATGCATATTTAGAAACAATTAAATTAAGAAAGCATGCTTTACAAAGAAAGTTTAAAAAGTCGAAGAACAATTAATCAATTTCCACATCTTCACTGTGCAATCAAACTCCTCAGTTATTTCATCTCAAAACTCCGTGCATCGTTTCAGATAGATTTCATCCTTCCGTTGCTTGTATCGGACTCGATAATGTTCAACGATGGTGGCAATACGTACAAGATGTTGTCTCCGTCCTTTCTGAATGTCGGCTCTGAAACGTCGGAAACTACTTCCACTCGTAATACTTTACTTTTGTTGCCAAGCATGCACTTGAATCGTGTGTCCACAGTTACCTGCAGGTCCGTTCCTCGCAATCTTGAATCATAAAAATAAAATGATAATAAATCATTTTTTACTTGAGATAGTCTTACAATTATCTGATCATCAAAAACAATTGTTTTACATGTAATAGGTATTGCAGAGTACGCCAACAAGTTCTCCGATGCGATCCTCTTTGGAGTTGAGTGAAATCACCATATCATTTCCATGATTTGTATGAATAGTGATGAGTTGGTCTCTGCCCGGCGATACGCTAAGGCCAGTGATATCCGTAATGGGTGTTCTTTTCTTCATGAATTTGAACTTGGCACTGTCGAGCTTATACATCGAGTGATCTGTTACTACCAATACACGATCTGCCACTTTGTTGAATCTGTAAGACAATAAATTTTTTAAATTTGTGTTCAACTCTATTTTTTATGGTCATTTTTAGTTTCATTTTTGGGGAAAACAAACAAAAAATGATAATGCCAGTGCATACTTGTTCGTCTTTTTTATGAAAGCGCTGAAAAGTACAACTTTGAATCGGTCAGAGTTGCGCAAATTGTTGATAGTTGCGTTGTACAAATCTGTGTGAGGATTTTCGCTGAACTGTGACAAGTAATTTCCTTCCCATCGTCTGTTCTGACCCCAGTGTGGGCGTTTTGAGCGCAGAGCGGAACAGGCTGTCATCTATTTTTTTAACAAAACAGCAATCTTATCATTCATTTCAAAATTATACATGCGGGGAAATCAGTGTGCAATCAAACTTTCAAACTAATTTCACCTTATTCACAAAATACCAATTTTACAAAATTATAGTTCAGAAAAATCCAAATAAGGTAAAATCAAAGTCAAATAGATCTCTAAAGCAAAGTTTGTTCGTAATTTTTGTTGTTTCACATCCATCAAATTAAATTTACTTTTAATTGAATATTCATGAGCATTCTAATTGCATAATCGGGCTGATGAATAAACGTTACCTTGACCCGCAGTTGCGGCCACTCCTCTCTTGGAATGGCTCTCAGAACCATCCAAGCATGCCACCTGGCGTATATCATTTTTAATGTGGGAACGACCGGTCGTACCGCGAAGTTTTCAGCGGGCCACTGCAGCCTTTTACCGTAATCGCGCATGGATTTCGCGTCTCTGAATGTTTTCTGCAATGCCGTTACATATGTCCTCATTTTGTAACGCCGATAATACTTGATAATCGCCATTGCAGCTTTCATCTTTTTGTAATGCTGCCGGCACAAATATCCTCGCCATTGTTTTTGCAATAAAACTGCTATTCCTGGTATCAAATCACTCCGAGCCTGAAAAATTAAATACTGATATTAATTCAATATTCATTTTAATTAAATATTCATAAAACCCAACGAAAATGCATCTCAAGTTGAAAATACAATTGATTTTTTTTAGTTCATTTTTTTTACTTTTAATATTTATTGCTGAATGGTATAAGAACAATAAATGTTCCGTTATTAATGCATCAAAAAGTGTAGATAAATGTGTGCACTCATTCGGAGAAATAATAACTACTAATTGCAAATAATAAACATGCCGCGATAATACTTTCTTGTCTATTAATAAGTATGATACTTATATATTTTAAAGTTAAAATTAACATTAAAACATGAAAATGTTTATTTTAACCATTCATTTTCTCGGTGAAATATTAAATGCGAACCTAGACGTTGAAACATCTAAATTTGAGAGATTTCTTTAAAAAGTTAATCACAGTAAATGTTTCTTTAGAACCAGGATGAAGCATTTTTTTCTCATCTTTATTATAATTCACCAACTTAATGGTTCTTTTGTAAATGCAAAAACAGATTTTTAAATCTTAATTATAATTTTGAAATAAGTTCATCGTTCTTGTTCATGTTACACTGGCGGGAAACGTGTTGTTTTCGCACGGAGTTTCTATTTATAACCATTTTTTATGGCAAACGAACCTTTTCCAGTGCAAACAGCGTTTGGGGCGAGCGAATAAAAACTTTAGTGTGACCGTACTGCACGTCGTGCGAAAATCCTTTGCACTCGAGCAACGTTTGCACACCCTCCTTGTCACTATCGCCACGGAAATTCGGCCATGTGTATTGCGAAATCATTTTGTACCTAAAAAAAGAAGTAGAATCAGAAATGCAATAAAAATTTTGTTTTTAAGTTTTAAAAATATGACAAAATAAATCACCTTTTCAAAAATCTGTCGTAACGTTGTCTGTGAGCGAATCCTGCTCTTCGTACTAAAATATTCTCAACGAGACCTAGATAGCGAACTTGGTGGTTGACTCGTTCATCGTCGAAGACGGCGGGCGACTTGATGTCATTTGGTTTTATGCACCTCACGTAAAACGGCTCCTTGCTGGTTAAATTCTTGATCAGAGCCACCATTGAGTTGCGGAAAATCGTGCCGGCGGTTAACGGTCTCTTTGTGGTCTACAATACAATAAAAATTTGTTTTAACATTATTTAAAAGATAATTACATTTTTTTTAATTTTAATTGGTTTTAAAAAAGTGCTTACAATGCTGATATCCTGAGCACCTTCGGGCCACATATTTTTAATAATACTATTCTCACTATTATACAACAACCGCTTGAAATCCTGGAAGAGCGTGTCCTTGTTCTTGTCCAAGAATCCGTTTATGTGATAAACGACATCCCCGGCATAATGTTTTATCCTAAAGTGAACTTTGTGTTCTAGTTCTTTATCCGTAGGTTTCAGCTGTCGCGACGTATAATGATTATGGCCAGCTAGTTTTTTGTCCATTGCTTCAAGGAGCATCTACAAATATACAAAAACACATTTGTCAATGTATCGTTCGTTTCTTTGTACTGTTTTCGTGAGATTGCACTATGCGATGTCTCGGTACCTCGTCTGTTATTTTGCCGACGTTCAGACAGGCTTCGTCCATCATTGACAAAATTCCTTTATGCGATAACTCAACGAGATCGCAGATGATTTGATTATTGAAGTATTTCACATGCTGCCAGGCTATCCCTTCCCGTTGATACTCTTCTTGTTCCTGTTTCAAAACCAATTCTGCAAAATGAAGCGCGGTTAAAAAATAAGAATCATCAAATTTAAAAATATAACAAAATCAAATTCACTTTCAATTTAAAATTAGCAGCAATAGAGTTAAATTCATTTCAAGTTTACAATTCGAGACAAGAGTTAATGAGGGGTAATGAGAGTTTGAAACAGTTGTATGTTTAAATTTAGAAATAAAAAAGGTGAATTATTTGCCACTTGCCGATGAACAATTGTTGCAATTTTTCGTTACAGTAATTGATGCAAAACTGTTCGAAGCTATTGACGTCAAAGATCTCGAACCCGTAGATGTCGAGAACGCCAATCACAGTTCTGTAGCGAGTGTAAATGTCGCTGGCGTTGACGTTGATTTTGTCATTGATCCGCGAGACGATCCAAGTGAAGAGTCTCTCGTAAATCGCCTGCAGGGATGATGCAAAATTTTATTTTTCATGAAAAATGATTGATTGGACGATAAAAGAGAAACAACGCTCGGAAAGAGGAATGTTCACCTTCGACAGCGCGTTTCGACCGTACTCCGCTTCAGTCAGTGTGTGCAATTTGTGCATAACTTCTCCGCCGGCTGCTATTGTTCGCTGGGAAAGTGCGGCATTGAGATCATGCGAATTAATGGACAACATGTGCGCTGCATTGTTCAGTGCCTCGCTATTGCTTATGGCCACGTTATCATCCTTCACATCAAATGTGATGTTTCCCTAGAAACAAACAATGTTTCATTTCAATCCCGTCAAACTAATATTAAAGAATATCTCATTTTAAAAATCAACTCCCATCGATGAACTAAAAGTAGTTCTAACTCGATCATTTCACCTATCTTCAAATTTCTTCTTTAATTCTCTACTACAAAATTACTCTTAAATTACAATGAAATATTTCCCAGAGCAACTTCCGTTCATTCATAATGAAGAAGAGGATAAAATTTTAGAGCTCGAATTGAGGAAAGTAAAGCTCCAGTGGGTGGTAGGCTTTTGCGTGTAAACGTCCGATGAATTATTCATAACGCATACGAGAGACATCGGTATTGGACTATGTACGTGTAATTATAACTGGTCTGAGTCAGTTATTTGATGGCCTATAAGAATAACTGCGGCGAGTGAGTTTTCAAAGTTTTTCCTTCCAGCCCAACAGAATCTTCATTCATGGACGCTACGGAATGTCATATACGATCTTGATGATCTCGAACAATGCACTTCTTTCCATTCATTTATATCGGACGGTTTAGTAAAACCCGTAAGCGTTTATTTATAACCGTCCAACGCTCATTCTTCTTTTTTCTTTTTCTCATCTTTCTTTTCTTTGCGAAACTCAAAACTTTGACATTAAAAACTTTTTATAATAAAATTTTTCAACTTTTTGGTCTTTAAGAAGAGATATTTTTGACACAAATGACTTTTTTTTGTATAAAATGCATTCTTACAAGGTGCAAAATTCCAGCAATGATGCTCCAAATAGTGTCGCATTCTTTTGGATTGATCCCGAGTGTTTGCATAGCACCAATAACGGTTCTGTAATCAGTTTTGTCCACGGAGCTGTTTTTATTATTATCATTGCCCCGATTAACGTAGTTATACAACGCCGGATTGCTCTTCAGTCGGTACTTGTTGAGGTCCTGTTCGCTGCTCCCGTTCAAAAGCTGTAACAAAAGTCACGAGATGAGCAAATAAGAGAAAACGAGTTGTAACAAAAAAACAAGACAGAACAAAGCGTCTGCTCAGATTCCCATACCTGGTAGAACGCGTGAAAGTTTCGCTCGCCGGGCTGCTGATAAACGACCCGCGACTTCTCCAGCAAGTAATTCGTGACGTCACCGCCGATGGGGTCGCCTTTGAAGTCAAAGTTGATGTCCATGTACTTTCCAAAGCGCGATGAGTTATCGTTCCTGTTTGTTTTCGCATTTCCAAAGGCCTCCAACACGGAATTTGATTGTAGAAGGACGTTTTTTACTCTGAAAAAGAGAAAATTGTAGGATTAAAATTTCGATTCTTTATTCATTAGCTGGTCTGTTAAACTAATTGATTGAAATAATTGCAGGATTAATTTTGTTTAAAACTCATCCGACTGAAAAAGTTTGGCAAAGAAATGTTCGCTTTCTCAATTAGCGGAAACGAAGCGGTGTTATGTAAAATCAAGTTTTATGAAAAAATAATCTACCTTTCAATTTCTTGCTGGCCGCTCAGGTTAGTCACGGCAGCGATGTATTTCATAATGATTTTGCTGGCTTCGGTCTTTCCCGAGCCAGATTCGCCGCTGATCACGATACATGTGTCGCGCCCCAGCTGTTTCATCTCCCTGTAGACGGCGTCTGCGACCGCAAAAATGTGCGGCGGATTCTCGAACAATTCTCGCCCTAAAAATATTGTTTTTTTCTTGTTTAATTCTTTTCTTTTCAATACAATTCAATTTATTGGGCATTAAGAAAATTTTAAAACTTTTATATCTTTTTTATAGATCTCTCTTGTCATCCATTATAAATGCTCTCTCATTTTTTTGTATGTCCTTGTAATGGAGATTTCCACATGACCACTTGCAAACTAATCATGTTAAAAGCCCATCCCAGCTTAAATCGGATTCCGAGGTCTAATTGCAAATCGACGTTTGTGTGCCTTGAGAAATGGTTTGTCACACTATATGTAAGAAAAATGTACTTCTTTTCTTATCACTTTCGTTCCACTTTTTTCATTTTGTTTCATTTGAAAGAATACGACTTTGCAATAGAAAACCCAGATGTTTATTTGTAATTTAAATGTTAGTTTCAAAATGATTAAATAACCAATTAAAATAAGGAAACGTAAAGAATAAATATTTTTCGTTCTATCAAGATTAATATATAATACGTCAGGAACCACTTTACAACGTTAACTTAAAACAGCATAAGTTATGCTTCATTAAACTCCATTGAACGATAGTTGAACGAAGTGACAATTACATAACTGTAATTCTTAGTTTAATAACAGTCTAATAGCATGATGAACATTTTAAAATGATAGAAACCTTTTTTTTCTATCTGTCGTAAAATGCATCCATAAATTTTACCCTAATTAAAAAAAGGAAAAAAGAAAGGAACTTTTTTTATTTTTATTTTACAACTCTTTGTAATAACAATTTCACTTTAGACATTATATTGTGAATGTTTTTTTTTGTAATTAAATAATATCGAGAATCAGAAATTGATAAATTGTACAGCAATGATTGTATAAAACTGCGCGATAGATTAGATTAGATACAGCTCTATTCTTTAAGTGTTTTTTTCCCTGGGCAGTTATCACGATGAAACTTTTTCCATGAGTAAAAGTGCATAGACTATTTGGAAGAAACATTGCGGTTGCACACAGTTAATTGCTTATACGCTGACTGATAGTGGCATGCAAAAATGAGAGCTTCTTCCTTGGTGTTACTTAATCGAGAATTAGCAACTCAAGTCAAAAGTTAATAGATGGCCCATAAATGTCAACCGTATATATATTCATATATGTTGACATATAAAACATATCTTAGTCTGTATAATCATTGTTCCATTTATGAAACATACGGCTCCATAGGATACAAAATCCAGCTATGCGACATATATGGTACCATATATAATTATTTCAATTTTACTTGGGAATCCATGAGATGCCTACGAAATGTTGATCTACCTTTGTACTTGTTGACATATTCGGCATTGTAAATGTTGATGGTCCGATATGGGTTCACGCTCACACATACTTCTCCAATGTACGTGTAAATCTTGCCACCATTAAATCTGCAATGAACAAAGAATAATACAAATTAAAATAAATAAATGAATTACAATAAATAAAAATCACAATCATATGTGATATTTCACTTTTCATTATCAATTGTCACACTTATTTAAAATACAGCTTGAAAGAATTTTAGCTAATTAGTCTGAATTTGTAAGAAATTTAAGAATAGCCATCACCCATCGACCTTGAAGATAAAATTGCAATCATAAAATGAACTGATTGTACGGCGATTCACAGAAGATCGACGTTACATGATTTTGTCATTTAAAAAATTTCAAGACATTTACTTATATTGATAAGACTTTTCACGGCGTATCGTCGTTTTGTATTCCCATCACGGATTTGATTTAGAATCAATCATCATCGACTGATAAGGAAATTAGTTTGTTGACATTTCTTATCGCAGAAAACTGAAATTTAATTGAATTTTTTTTGTAATCGATTCTATTTCATTTGCTTGTACCGTGATTATATTTCGGATGCTTCATATCGTTTTCTTTTCGTTTATTTGTCCCTTTTTTCCAGTTCGTTTCTTATTACTTTTTTTTATTCATGGTTGCTTCTTCTGGTTTTATTTTTTTTCTTTGTTTCTTGTTTTTCATTTTGTTGTAGATTTTGTCCCGATTAAATTTGTACGGTTGCTTTTAATTAAAATCAAGGATTTGGTTTTTCATTTCAAATCTCGAGTTGTTTCTAATCGAATTAATTCTACATTTTTTTTTCGGTTCGCGGTTAAATTAAAGTAGGAAGAACTTTACACATAGTAGTTTGTGACTTTTTTTTCCAGGCTCATGTAAGGAAATTATTGATCTGTTAAAGTATAGACCATTTACACTAAACCAATCAAATTACGCATCACTGATAGAAAACAAACAATTGCCTCTTTTTTACCGATATTTGTCATACGGAATTGTTTAATAGAGCGATAAAATTCCATTGTTCTTAAAAAAAAAAAAAAAAAGAAAACAATTATTCGAACCGATAAGAACGCAAAGAAGTGAAGAAAAAAAGTTTCAAGTTTTGTGATAATATAAATGAAACTATTGATAAATCTTTGATAATGCAATAAAAGTAATTAAAACAATTGTCTCTGACTGCTGAGTCAATTGGCGCCAATCGTTTATTAATAAGTGTATGTTCATTTTGAACTAAAAGACAATTTATAGGAATGCGCACAATTTTTGTATCGTAAGAATATTAATAAAAATTGGACAACAATTTTATTGAAAACAAATGTTGGAATGTTTAAACGGTTGAAACGTTTAAAGTTTGAAACGAAACACATTTTTTCGATGGAGAAAAAAAAAATTGCACACTTTGCATAAAGTAGCAAACGGCGCTGTCAGGGGCACACTATATTCGAAACATGTGCATACACACACAAGTGTAACCGTCGGCCTCAAGATCACGACGAATCAGAAAAGTAAAGTGACTCATGTGGGCGCAGAAAAGTGCGTTCCGCCGCGTGTGAATCGAAAATGATGTCACTCCGACAGCCGCGCCAAAAAACACCCTTCTCTCCTTCTCGGTCGAACTCTGACATGTGGAAACGCACTATCACCTGCCGTCACAACGTAACTGCTTTCGCAATTTTGTTGCTTTTCGGAGACACTATTCGAGCAGAGGTAAACAACGTGCTACTCTCTCCGGAATCCGCAAAACTGTTCTCGGTCAAGTTTGGTGATCGACCGATGATGGGTCGCGACATGTTTACCTGACTTTCAAGTTGTCGACGACATTCTCTGTTGTGATTTTGTCCAGCAGGACAAAATCGCTGATCCCAACGCCTTCCTGCATTGCGAGATTTTAAACACGCGAGAAAACCGACGAGGATGCATGTGCCGACGCGGGAAGCCCTGACTGAAAGCGACGTAGCCGGGCCGACTGTTCCACGTTCACTACTGAGGTCACGCGAAACCGACGCTAACTTCGACTCGAGTTTTGTTGGATCGCTCCGTCGGGGAGGGGGCCCACGATAGATCGCAAGAAAACGTGCAAAAGTAAGAGGATCCGAATGGGTTTGCAAAACTTCGTGATATTGTTCACATCCAAAAGTTTGTTGCTCCGATTTGGTTTAGTTTTGACAATAAAATGTTCAAGTACTTTGTACATTTATTCTATTTTGTTTTTCTATATTTTGGTTGTTTCACTATATCATCGTTGAACTAAAAAACAAGGATGTAAACATCAATCATCACTTTGTCAGTTTAAATTTTTGTTTTAAATGTTTTTTCATATGTCATATTTTGATAAGATGCACGTTTTTTGAATGTAAAATAAAAATGAGTATCGCGTGGTCAATTAGCAATTTAAATAAGTCAGTGAATCATGATGTGATAATTGTTTAAAAAATATATCATATCTGTTAATCGAAGGCCAATAGAAAAAGGAAAAAAATGGGAAAATTGGTTTTTCAGTCATCATTAATTATTTGTTCTTCCTTTTTATAGTTGATGATTTTCGTCATATCTTGAGCTGATGATTCAGAATCGCACTATAGAAAATTATCATTTGGGATGGAAGTCGACTGTCACAAAATCACAACAATCGTGATTAGTTTTATTACAAAAAGATATTGCTTGTTATATTTCCGATAAGAATAGTGAATACAAAATTGAGAAAGTTTTCTTAAATTCTACGAGAAATTATAATAAAAAATTGTTTATACAAAAAAGATGATCTATTCGAATCTGAAAAGTGTCAGTTAAAGATTATTACTAAAGTACATATACCATTCTTTCGAATACTTTTTGATTGATGTCATCATGAAGACTTGTCAGAAAAACAGCTTTACCATCAGCTGTTACAACAAGTGGATGGTATAACAATCGGAGCATCTATTTATGTTTTTCTTTGTGAGTTTATTACATTTATTTGTATGTAATTTTGTTTATTTGTTAAATTATTAATTTATCATTTGTTTATTTATATATTCATTCATATGATTTTATTGAATTTTTCTTAGGTTGCATCACTGCAGTCAACACAATTGCTTTGGGACCTGAAACTATATTCATATCAAAAACAAGTAACATAGATTTGTATGTGTAAACAAAAGGCGTGCATTCACTTGGAGTCACTGACAATTGTTTTTTAAAGTTCATAAATTTGATAAAGGTGAATAAATTAAATTACAGAATACATATAATGTAAAATATAATAATTATTTTGATATTTTTAATTAATCATCTTGAAAACAAAGTTAAACATACGAGATTGAAATCGTAGGTTAAGTGAAATATTATTGTAATTCGTGTATTAAAAGTAAAAACGCTTGCTTTTTAGTTATGACTGTGGAAGCAACACCAAGTGTTGATCAAGTTATTTTTGCAACGGGTGGTTACGATCATACAATTAAAATATGGCAAGCTAGCACTGGGATTTGTCAGCGAGTGTGCCATCATGTAGATTCGGTAAATTATTATTTATTAAACCCAAATATCATTTGACAAAAATCTTTTAAACTTTAATGTAAGCATATTGATTTAATCAAATTTTGTCTTTCAATTTTAGCAAGTCAATGCACTGGAAATCACTCCTGACAGATTCTCTCTAGCTTCAGCAGGTTATCAATACATACGTTTGTATGATCTTCGAAACAATACTCCAAATTCAATTATTACTTATGAAGGAGTTTTAAAAAATGTTACCGGAGTTGGTTTTCAAGTAAGGACAGTTTTTTATCCATTTTTATCTTGTATTAACAGATTTGAATATATTTTTTATTCTTTCAGGATGATGGTAAGTGGATGTACTCTGGAGGAGATGATTGTTATGCTAGAATATGGGATATGAGGTAACTGATAAATTGATAAAACTAATAGAAGTATTTCCTTTAGTTTAAAAACTGTTTTAAATGGTATATTTGTTTTCTTTTTTATTTAGGGCGATGTCCCCCCAATGTCAAAGGTTATTCCAAGTGCCTTCGCCAATCAATTGTTTAAAATTACATCCTAACCAAGTAGAACTTTTTATTGGAGATCAAAATGGCAATATACATATGTGGGATTTACGAACAGATTACAATGAAATCGTGGCGGTAATTATTGTTCAGAAGAAAATGACAAAAAGTGGTGTACTCTTGACTTTCTTATGATCCACAATTTAATTATTAATCAACAGACGCCAGAACCAGAAGCATCCATTCAAGATCTTGTCATCAGTTATAATGGAGCTACAATGGCTGCAGTAACTAACAAAGGCAATTGTTTTATTTGGGAATTGACAGGAGGGGTTGGTGATGATCATACTAAAATCACACTGAAACATAAGTTTGAAGCACACAAAAGATATGCTCTGAGATGCAAATTTAATTTAGATGCAACGTGAGTTAACATTTTGTTTCAAATATTTGATCATTTTAAAAACTTTGCTTCAAATATTTGCCAAATTTGTAAGTAAATTTAACAATTATTCAGCTTTTAAACTGTTTGGTAAATTAATTTGCAGATTATTAGCCACAACATCAGCAGATCAAACTTGCAGGATCTGGGATACGACTGATTACTCTGAGGTTCAAGTTCTGCAACACGAAGCTAAACGCTGGGTCTGGGACGCGGCGTTTACCAACGATTCAAAATATGTTTTTACAGGTAAGACAAATTTTAATTGCAAAATTATTTGCAAACATCTATATCATGCAGTAGAATTACCTTTTTTTCATTTGTTAGTCGACAAATTAAAAATTGCTCATTTTGATAGTTTAAACAAATATTCGAAACAAAGTTTAATTAATGTCTGAACTGATTCATGCAGCATCTTCGGATGGACTTGCAAGAATATGGAACATTGGATCAGGAACAATCGAACGGGAATATCAAGGGCATCAAAAAGCTGTAACAGCATTGGCGTTTCGAGATTCGCCTGTAAACTAAAAGAAGTCAAAAAATAGACACAACGTCCTCCTTAATTTATCAAATTTTATTAGCATCTTTATTTTGTAAATATATATTTATATATTATTTATAATATATATATGCGCAGTCGAACATGTACTCTTTGATGGAGAATACAACGACATATAAGTAAAGTCACTAGTAAATAAGAACGGTGGTGATCTTACAAAGCTCTTCTGACTGTAACAACATCTTTGGCTTTTAACATAGCACGGCACATTTGATAACAACCACATAAACTTATGCCAAATACTGTAAAATAAATCGAATTTCGGTCAAGTACAGTTCTTCTGAGCCGTAACAACCATTTTCATTCGTTTCATTCAATAATGTTTGAATTTTGAATTTTTTACTTTTCCACATTGAAAAGATAAAACATTTTTCTTCACTAATATTATTTTTGATATATTTTTTTCAACTGTCAATCGTACCAAACACAAAGTACATAACGTCAAGTTATATTTCACATCATTCTTCGTTTCTTCAATTTTACAAGACGGGTAACTGATCTACCTCTCCCATCTCGGTGATCGTTTCGTCATCCATTGTGTAGCTTAGCATAAATTTTAGAGATATTGGTTCCTGAAAAACATTGTTACATAGATTTTTTAATGAATAAAACAATATTTTAAATTTAATCATGATGAAGTAAAATTGTTGTTTGATTATACCTTGCGTGGGTTAGCAATTAGCATAATTTGTGTGATAGCAGATGGAGGTAAAAATGGATTGTGTGCAGGTAAATCTGTCCCAGATGGTGGTTGTAGTCTACATTTACATTTCTGCAACATTATAATTACTATGTTTATTTTCATCAATCATTTAGGATGCGATGTTGAAGTTATTGTGTTAAATTGCTCTTACCTTGGATACAACGGCTTGAAAGAGGTAATTGCTAAGTGATTTGCTATTTTTACTCATCGTTGTGACTACGATTACAGATACGTCTGGTCTAGGGCTATCAGCAGCGAAGTGCAATACAACAGTTATACCATTTTTCTCTTCTATGACATTCAGTGGTGGAGTAGTGCCTAAAAAAATTATTTTTACCATAAAATTCATAAATATTAACACAATTTATAACAAATGTTTACCAAATTAAAATATTTCATACCGGGTTTAATATTTTCTAAAGTAACATGAATATCAGCGAGTGATCTAATTTCAGTGTCAGCGCTTATAGATATCAGAGGATCATCATTTTCATCATTCTTATCTCTTTCATCTTTGCTTACGTCGGTTTCTTCAATTTGTACCGCTTGTTTTTTCGACAGCTCGTTCGATTCTTCTTTGATCCACGCGTTTGTTAAGTTCCAATTGTTGGATTCCGATTCTATCTTAACTTCGTCATCATTCGAGGTGACATTGTTAGAACTGCCATTCGATTTCCCAATCTTTAGCTGTTCCAATTGTTTTTTCAAATCTTTGTACGATTCATCATTCGACCATTTATCAGTCACTGATATTCTTTGACTTGCATCGGGCGAGGGGTCATTATTTGTTTTTTCAGTTCGCATTTGACTATCTGTAGACTTATTTATACTGTTCATAGGTACTCGTGTTAAATTCTTGCTGTAATTCAAATTGCTATATTATTAATTAATAATTAATAATAATTAATAAAATTAAATGTTACTTTTTATCTGAGAATCCGTTGATCGAAGCGGAAGACAAAGTCTCTTTCAACAGAATTTCTCCTAGCTCGTTCAGTTCATCCAATGCTTTTGCTTTGCTATCAACTGGTACTGTCGATTCATCAGATTCATCTAATGAAAAATGCATACAATAACAATTCAATATGCCAATAACTGTTATTTTATTTTGTACGCTATTCTCATTGGTTCATACTTGGTTTGGATGACACAACAGATGGCTGCATAATATCAATATCGCTTATAAGAAGTGGCGAATCAGGTACTGATGTAGAAGAATTTGAGTTTCCAATTGACGTGAAGATGTCTTGCAAAACTTCCATGTCAGATTTCGGGTTAGCAGCTACTAACGTTTGATCATTGACCGTCTCGTCAACTTGACCTTTCACTTGGGCCAAGTTCGACTCTGAAGATGGAATGTCCACGGGATTTGAAAAGTCCAACAGAGAAGGGCCGTTCATTTGGTTCGATTTTGCCAGTTGGTTTTTCGACTTTCCCAGAAGAACTATTCTCGCATACTTTTCAACAACTTGGCCCAATGCATCATTTGCTGCTAAAACTTCACCTTAACATTTCCAAACATACCATGAAAAATTGAAATTTGTCATCTACTTTATAATAATAAGATCTACATACTTAACATCTCTTCATTACAATCTAATTCATTGGCTAAAACTATGACAGTGGGTTTCAATCGTTCACAAGCTTCATAAAGCTCTGTTATCAGTTCAAAGTCATCTGTTGAAGATTCTTCAAAACTGAACGAGTCCAACATATCGGAGAGCAATTTGACATTGTTGTGAACAGATTTCAGTTGCATCACTCTATTCGAAACTTGCATTACCCTATTCTCGTCCTGAAAAGGCAGTCGATTTAGTATGTTTAATTCTCAATTTGAGCGATTTTTTAATTTTATTTTCGATGCGACACCTCTTTCACCATAGCTCGAATCAGTCTGTTAGCTGCGTGGAGATCATCTGGATTTTTACTTTGTAACAACTTTTGCAACAGCCTAGACTTTTCTTCATCGTCAAAAATTGAACTTTTCGATGTTGAAGATTTAACATTCTCAGTCGCAGAATTTGGGGATGAAACAAGGTCCTCCTTCAATGAATGGTTTAAGATTAGTTTTTACTTTAATTAAAATTAAAATGACAAACTACCTTTACAACTCCTTGTTTCTTCAACATCTCATAAGCTTCTTTGATTTTTGTTTCTTTGGGATATTCGGTTATCCAGCTGTGTAATAGTTCTAATATTTTATCTTGTACCGGAGTAGGTGTCATCTTGCTTAAGTACTTTGGAGAGACTAGTTTGATCATTTCATTTAAGAATCGAAATTTCCCAACTTCGGCATGGAATGAAGGTCCACATCGTCTCATGCACGTGTCCAGTAACTAAATATTCATTAAACAAAAATTAGCATGAAAACCATATGTTTTTAAATCTAACACAACATGTAGAAGTTTTATACGACTGACACTCAAAGTGTTATTGTTGGTTACATGACGCTATTTTATTTGCCACACTTGAAATTCAACGCAAAACACTTACATAGAACTATTAGAATCATTCCAAAACATTAGTTTTGTTTAGTTCATTTATCATCAAAATAAGAAATGATCGATTTCATGTCTCATAGAGACATTTTTTTGAACTTGGTGTTCAATAGTAATTTGTATTGAATGTGTATTAATTTAATTAATAATATTTGCTTTCATTACTTCAATGAATTTTAAAGCAAATTTCAAATGTTTATGATCATGCTTTTTATTGAGAATAACTGAAAACTTTGAATTTAATAATAAAAAGTTCCTTGTTCCTTGTTTGTTATACGAACAAAATACTTTTTAATTGTATCTAAAATAATTTTAATTGTAATAATTATAATAAGCGAAACAGTATGATAACAATATTTTAACCGAGTTCATTCACCTGTCACAACAATTTTTAAATAAAAATTTACAATATTTTCAAATAAATTCTGCTTGAACATTTTGTATGAAAAATCGAAACTAAACTCGTTCTCATAGAATACTCCGTTTGATAAAATTTTATCAAATTAAGATAATAGTTCTCAAATACAATTAATGTAAATATAAAAATAAATCTAGAAAAATTTTCTTATATTAAAATAAACTTTTGTTTATTTTGTTTGTTTTGTCCGTTTTGAATAGCTAAAAATTTATCAAACTTGATAATAAATGAACAATAAACATTTCAACAAAGCCTTGGATTATATAGAAAGGTGGAACTAACCAGTAATGCTTGTAACGCCTCATTCTCGTTGGTTGCATGAATTTGTTTTGCCAATAACTTGCTAGCAATATTTATCCCTTGGTTTTCTTTGGTTAGCATAACACAAAATGCCTCGATCGCTGCTATATCAGGCTTCGTGTTCTGAGGGTTAGTAACCCTTTCTGCCGGACAAAAATATTATCATAATTAAACAAACGATTTTGTAAAAGAATTTTTGTTTATCTCGGTGCTTAACTTTTTATCAAGTTGTACATTTTCAACGACTAATTGCGTATAATTAATTAAAGTCACAGATCGTAAATCACAATGTTTATTCATGCAAATAAATAATAACACACACGCAAACATTTGTGTACTTACGAATTAAGGCCTCAAGACTAGTTGTCACAACATCCATTGTTAATTCGGCTATCCGCCCATTTGACAGCTGAACAAAGTCACCGTCAGCATAGACGCAAATTTTTGATAGGTCACAATTGCGCTCCAATGTATGACGAATGAAATAAACTCTGTCGCTTTTTTTCGATTATTTTCGACAGCATAAAGTAGCGTTCATTTGTAGAATGTTTTAAGTCACCTGTATATAAGGATACACAAAAATGTTACCTGGAGCACACACACACACACACCGATAAGGTGATTTAGGTTTCATGGACAACAAATTGTACAATCGAATTTGAACATTCAAAATTATAAGGAAAGATCTCGTTCACGCAGAATAGCTAATTTGTATTGATTTAAAATATCTTTTTAAATCCAACCTGATTAACTCCACGATTGATTTTTTTTTTTGACAAATTGGCATTCATGAATATGAATCAAGTTTTAAGAATACCTTATTCACACTGATTAAGAGCAGCTGTCAAAATCGAAAACCTATTTCTCTATGTACCGGAATTGTAGCCACTTTGATTGCATAAATGTAAACATCGGTTAATTAGCATCTGTCATCGGTTCAAAAGATGTCATCTGGAATTTTTTTTGTCACCGTATATATAAACGACTATAAAGCTCGATTCATACTTTCGTGGATTGCTGGTAGGACTTCAGTAGTGCCTGATGATGAGAGAGACATAACCAGCGTAGTTGATGAGTCAGATAGAGATATTTATATATGTCAGACGTAGTAAAAGGCGGGATATTTTCAAAAAGTGTCAAATAATGAGATGGGAAATTAAAACAAAGATTTATATTATCCGAAAATAGTTTATAATCTTTACAAATTTTAAACGTGCTACAATCAGTTAAAGTATACTTCATACTCTTATCGTTAAAGCACATTTTTAGAATTAAAAGCTTGTATATGTGCTTTTTACCTTTCACAAAATCATTCAATCATACTCTTCATTCGACGTTCAACAAATATGTTTTGGACCGACACACTTTAACGCTCTTCAATGACCGAATTGCTTAATGTACCCCATTATGATATGTACACGTTCAAATTAAACCTATCTTTGGCAGCAAATTACATTATTATTTGCCACCAACGATACAAAAAATAGTATAAAAATCATTATCCATTAAATCGAAAATTAACGCTTCCGTCAATCAAGGTTCAAATAGGTACTTTAAATACAGATACATTGCATCAGTAAAATTGTTTTGCATCAGTTATTCATAATAATAATAATAACTTAATGATTATACTTTTCATTTGAACCATGATCAAAGTCTTTTTTTTTTCATTAGATCTTGCTTATATTGCTGATTCACAGCACTGCGAGATTAGAGAGAACTTAAATATTAACTCAATTATTCTCTGGGACTCGCATCGGTGAAAAAATAAATATGATTTTACTAAAATCAACATAACGTGTTTGCAAAAAAAAAAAAAAAAAAGAAAAAAATGAACGAGAAGACTAAAAACCACATTGGATGGTCTTCGAGCAAGACAATTACAATGAATATTGTTTTTCAAGTTGAGCAAATACTTTTGCTTGGTGATTCGCGAGACATAAATTTTGTCTACAAGAAATTAACTCTATTTATCATATTAACCGTCGCTACTATTATTATCATAATGTATATTGCAACTGTTCTTTCTGTTATTCATAGTGTTATTCCTTTAATTTATTATTATAATTACTTTCCCGTTCATTGTATCAATCGAGGATTAAACCGCCCCATGTGCATAATCAGTCCAGTTGGGTTATGACGTACAAAATACAAGAAAGGTCTGTCTAATCTGAGTCTGGGTTTTTCTGATATCTCAGCCTCCCTGGACCAGTTTTTGACGAGCCTTGGATTTTTCGCCGAGTCTTCTTCTGAGGAAACCCATTCATCCGTTTCTAAACCAAGTTCACGATTATTCCTTGACGGCGATCCCGGATAAATTTCCACATGATGACGTCCGCTGGAGATGTTTTCGTCTCCACAAGTGCTGAACAAGTTCATCTATAAAATACAAAAGGTATGAAGTTTAATCCAATTAAACAAAAAATTATGATACAAAATTTCAATTACCTGTAATACATCAGCCAAATGGATATCATGTCCAAATCCGTTGATTCCTTTCAAGTTCGCATGTCTAGAGAAAAGTTCTTCAAGCCCCATCCTCTTCAGAGCCGCAGTCGCATTGACAACCGATCGGTGACTGAATTTCGGAACTTGCAATTCCAAAGCTGGACGAGGAACAATCACTTTGAGCAGTTTCTCCCAAGTCTTGTCACGATAGGCGCCTTTCATGAGTCTCTGCTCCAAGCGGTCTAAGGTATCGCCAGGAGCTGTGAATCCTGGCTGCCCAGGGATGACGAAAATGGTCGACACCAGTTTGTCGGTTCCACCTAAAGCGATAGCAGTGGCATCCAATCCAGGCTCGTAACCAGCCAAAACTCCTGACCTCCAAACAGTAGCAGGAACAGGCACCAATCTTCTTTGTCTCACAGCTGGAGAGACAGCAAAGTACATCTCTCCATCTCTACCCTCTGAACTGGCGCTGGAACTGTTGCAGTTCGTCTGGAAGACGTTAGCTGACAAAGCTGCCAAGGGCGACCTCAGAGGAACTGTGCTAGTCTTGACGAAATCTTTGATCCTTCCACCAGTTTGTTTTCTTACCAGGAGGTTTGTTCTTCTTTTCACTTGATCACTGATCGTGGAAAAGTTGACTTCAGCCACAAAACCTTCATAGAACTTCTGAGCCTGCTCTTTGTAGAAGGGCATCAATTTGCCGACTTTTATTCTGTCTGCAAAGAGTAATCTTACGAATGCTGCGTTTGCTATTCCCTGATTTCTGGCAAGACTCACAGCGTCGGTGATGTTCTGAAAGACCAAGTGTGGGTTGAATGTAGCCACATCGTCCAGCTTGAGGATATCATTCATCTGGGCAGATGTTGGACCCCGAGCACCTAAGAAGATCATCGCAAGCATGCTAGTCATACCGAAGGGGGACAGAGCCAGGGAACGCGAGTTGCTCAGCCCTTTGTTTGCCGAAGTCCAGAAGCTGAAGCCTAACTCGTTGCAGAGATTTGCAAAGAACTGAATGTCTTCGTCCAGATGCCTCACACTGTCATCAAGACCGGCACTGTTTTTCACTACTTCCAGGTTCACTGGTTTGCTCCCAGTTCTCTGAGGATAATCAATAGTCTCTGGGATAGGAGTCGTAGATGATGAACCAAGTGGTTCTTCTTGTTTGACCTTGTTTACTGAAACAGTAGACTGCTGAGAAATTAAGCTCCACTTTTGATCTTCACTGCTGGTTAATTTTGTTGTTTGATCTTGTTCTTTATCGCTCATCTTAGATGGTGTTGGCTGCACTGTGGTAGTTGAAGTTGTTGTTGGTTTTGGTGTCTTCTGAGCTTCAATAGTAAAAGGTACTGAGTTTGTGCTGAGTTTCATCGTGGAAGCCGCAGCTGGTCGTTTATGATGTTTATGCGGTTTTGAAACATTTTCGTTGGTTTTGTTGATCGGTTCCTTTGACGATTGTTCACCAAGCTTTACATAGGACTCTTGCTTACTAGGAGTAATTTTATTTGATGCAGAAGTGGTGGTCTTTACTTCTTCTTTTAACTGCATTTTCATTGTTGTAAATGTTTCAGACGGCTTTGTACTAGATACATCTTTAATCATTGAAGGTTTCTGTAATTCTTCGTAATTAGTTTTAGACTCGTTCGTTAAAGGTATTTGAATATAATTGATTGGATTGCTTAAGAGAGGATCTTGGAGTTTCACAAAGTCGGACGGTATCTGTTCTTTCGTCACCATCATCTCGTTTGTGCTTGTACTTAATATCATCTCATTTGTAGAAGTTTCAACGGTTATCGATTGACCTTTCATCTGTTCTATTTGAGCATCGGTAACTTTACTTTCTTCTGTATTTTGACAGTTTGTTATACCAGAAGTACAAGGAACTTGTGTCGTCAGTTCATCATTCTTTATAGTTGATGAAACAAACGTCATTGTGGGGTTTTTAGTATGTACACTACCAAGTTTATTGTAAGTAGCATTTAACTGCAGACTAGTTTTATCGTTAAAATTATTTGTCACCGAAGTTTCACGTGTTTTATTCACAATTTTTCCAGAAGTTGTAGTTTCCTGAAGGATTGGCAAGTCCGTCAGTTGTATCCTAGGAGGTAAATTAGAGGTCACACTTTCCGGACTTATGTCGACACGTACAATATCAGGTTTTCTCGTTTTTTGTGAATAGATGCTTGGTTTCATCGTGGTACCAGTTTCAGATTCAGTTGTTGTAATAAATTCAACGGTGGTATCATCAATTTTGTCAGTACTCATAAATGCCGTTTGCGTCGATGATTCTGTATTAATAAAATTTGTTGTAGTTTCTACTTTGTTATCAGTGAAATCCATCGTTGTAATAGTACTCTCCATCGGTGTCGTTTTCTGAGTTAGAATTTCAGTCTGAGAAAACGTGCTTGGTGGCGGGGTTTCGGTATCAATTTTTGTTTCTATTCTCCAGTTGTCGAGATAAGGTTTGTCAGTTGATGAATTGTTTTGATTAATTTCCATTTCTTGTTGCATTGTGTTTGACAGGAATCCAGCAATGAGACCACTCGCGATATTTGGCGTGGCCGTGTATGCGTTCGGAGGTAGCGTCATTTCATGTACAACAGAACTCAGTTCAGATTTCAAGGGCGTGTTATCAATGACGTGATTCACTACTGAGACTATATCGTCTAATTGAATCCTAATGAGTGGAGATTCGTTGGAATCGTTTGCATTTGGCGTCGTAGTTTGAGGGATTGTCACTCCTGCTGGGAATGGAGTGATATCCAGATGAATAACAGTAGCATCAGTGCGTTTCTCGGTTGGTTGATTTGTCATTGTCACGTCGTTGATATTCATAGTAGTAGGTGGGAATTTATTAGTCGAGAAAATTGAAGTTACGTAAGAGTCTGTTTTTTCGTCAGGTACAACAGTTGTCTGCTCCGTACTATCTGGTATATTTTGGTAAACGAAGTTTGGTTTCTTAGTTGGCGACATCGTAGCATCACCCATTACCTCGGTGCTGAATTCATTTTGCTCGGTTGTACTTTGTTCTATGAAATAAATTCTTGTCATCTCAGTGCTATCATCTTCCGTTATTGTTGAAACAGATTCATCGTCCACCTCTTTCGACGTTGTAGTATCAAACATCTCATTGCTCAATGAAATATTTTTCGACTTCAATTCCGACAGAGGGAAGTTCTGCGTGTCTGCTAAAATGGATGGGATGGTTTCAGCAACTTGAGAGATGACACTGGATAGAGAATTAGCTAAGTCGTTAGATAGTAGTTCGTTGCTCTCGGAAATTTTGTTTAACGAGGGAACAGTAGTCGTCATGGTTTCAAACATCGTAGTTTCTTTTGTCACGTCCGGAGCAGTAGTCTTATCAGCGAATCGCTCAGTAACCGTGATCATCATGACTTTTTCTGTTGGCGTACTTTCATCTCTCATCAAAATTGTACTTCCTTCAGCACTATCTTTGGTAACAATATCTCTAGTAGTAATATCATTCACAAATGTAGTCTCAGTAACTTCATAATTCGTTACTGTACTAAAGGATTCTTTCAAAGGAATCGTCGACATGCTTTCTTCTGTGGTTGTTGTGCCTTTCTGCGTGAATCTCTTCGTTGAAACACTTTCTGATGGCGAATATTGAGTCGTTAAAATTGATTCTGTTGTTGGTTGAGTGGCTATTGGTGTGGTAGAACGAGATATGTTTTTCTTTTCCTCCATCGTTGGCATTGTCCGAACAGGCATGGTTGTCTCAACATTCTCGACCGGTACCTTGATCTCAGGCAGACCTGGGTACTTGACAGAAGTTGTGTGCGTCTCCGAAACGATGCTCACATTGTCCGGCTTTTGATCAATTGCTGGTACCGGTTTAGTGGTGGTGCTTGTGGTCGTCGATGGCAAGATGGTACTCAATTTTTCAAACACAGGTCGCTCATTGATCCTGTTCTTTTGCGTTGATGTCAGAATTTGATCGGCCGTAATTACCGAAACTGGTATCATAGGGAGTTCCGAATACATGGTCAGCGTCTGTTCAAGCGTTGCATTTTTGTTCCTGTGATCGACTTTCGTAACCATTGGTTTTGGCGTCGTAGCTTTTATCTTTTCTGACTGATTTTTCGATGTCGAAAGAATTTCAGTTGTGATGTAATGAAACTCTGGGGCTCGTGACGATGTGCTCCACGTTTGCAGAGGTACTTTGTCTAAAGCGGGATCTTCCTCGTCCGAATCAGGTTTTTCCTGCGGTTTGTAGTTTGCTGGTCGCTCGTGATGATCCGAGGAACTTGAGCTGCTATGAATTTGAGATGGAGATTCGTGTACGTGCGGTTCCATCTCGACGATAATTGCGGGCTGGGGTCTGTACGTGTCGTACGTATTTGTGGGCTTGTACATCGTCGGCTTTGCTGGCATGTTTTTATCGTCGTCCATTTGTGATACGACGCTGATGCTCGCCGGTTGACTTGCTTCAGAATCGCCAGATAAAATCGACGGCAAGATGTTACTCCACTCGTTTGTTGCGTGTCCTGGAACTGTTGGAACGGGAACCATCATCGTTGTTGGCTTGCTCAGTTCAACTTTCAAGACATTCTGGACATTTTGAACGACTTCAGCCACCTGCGAAAAAAAAACATTTAATTGTTAAGACTAGCCTTCTTTGGAAACGTGTTACTGTATATAATAAGTTATGTTTATACTTTATTCTCTCCGCTAGCAGTGTCTGGTTTCATCGGCTCGTGAATTTCCATAGGATAATGACTACCTCCGGCAGCTATGAGACTTTGTATTTCCTTTTCTGTCATTTGTTTCGTAACAATTTCTCCATTGTTATTAAATGTATAGAATTGAAACCTGTCTGGCCTTAGTAAATCTGCGGGCGAGGCAAGAGGTTCATATGCAGGCATAACTTTTCTACTATCGGGTAAAGTTGAGTCATCTTTTTGTTTTACTACAGGTGCAGAATCTGCTGATATACTGAAAAACAGACAAACAATCATAAGTTTTTATGTTTCAATTAAACAAATTCAATTAAAAATAATCTAGAATATCTACTATGAACAAATTAATTCATCTAACCTAGGTTGTAACGATTTCGTACGGTCATCTTCTAATTTTCCTTCGACAGGCAAAGTTGAAGAATATTGTACGTTTGCTAGAGATAACAGCGCCAGTAATGGCAACCATCGCTTTTGTTTTGACATGCTTGAAGTAGCTAATCTGTAACAGAAAATAATTATTTTCAAATAATCATTTTTAATGGCAATTTAATTAGTACTGGTCCAGTTGCATAGTACAATAGTTGTATCATCTAAAATGTCGCAACTTGTTACTTGCATTTCATTCGTTCCAAGTAAATTCTGACATGACAACTAAAACAGCGTTACGTTTATTTTGTCCAACCATCGGAAAAATGTTCTATTAAGGAAATTGTTATGCCAATACACAGAGACGTTTCTTCAAGAGTGAATTTTTTTTTTCATTGCAAGCAACAAGATTTGAAATTATCGCCACTAAATTGCTTGAAATAACGATGACTTTTGTCTCGCTTATTGATTTAAAATGAAATAAACTGTCTAGTAACCGCTCAGTAAACAACCAGCCATTCTTGTTTGGCCGAAAGCGTAACCCAGTTACACGTTTTGTCAAATAATTTGTTATGTGAATAAAAAAATTTGTTGCTACCATATCTCCCCAAATTATGAGAACAGAGCAGAGCGAATTTTTATGCATGATATTTTCTTCGCCGTTTGGTGCATACAAATCGTTCTTTTCTTCAAAATTTTCAATTTTTCTTCGACAATTTTTTATTCTAATTTTTTTTTGCAACTTAACAATTTATGCCAAAGATCATTTTTCATTTGAAGAATAAAAAAAATGTTATGGTATATTCAAATTTACAAAATTTGTCAAAACACTTCCTAGTTAGTAACACGGTTATAAAGAATACGTTCAACATGTAATTATCAAGTGAAATTTTATTGTCACAGCGAATGATTCATTCATCGTCTCATCACAAGTCTGTTCATGTTTGACACGATCTGAATTCCACAAGATGATAATTCCGATTCAACCTATTACACGTGTGACCGATTTTTCAAAGTGTGCACGTGGAGCACTTATTTTTCACTTTTGTTACACGACAGCAGTTTCAAATATGCAGCAACGTACGAAATTTTATACAATTTTTGAAATTAAATTAAGTTCACAAAATCAATAAAAAAAGTATAATTTTTAAATTTTTTATACGATTAGTCGACAATTTAAATTCCATCGCGAATTAATAATTTATTACGAAACTCGTGACCAGCTGCAAACAAAAATCATAAATTGTCTTGTAAATAGGCAATAACATTTTTCCAAGCATGATAAAATGCTTTCGCGATCGCGATGCAGCCGAGCCTTTTTTTTCCCATGTAAACTATAATCGTCGTCATTTCTCTTCGGACGATTAGCTTAGTCTTTGTCTGATCATTTGGTTTGGCCTTTCGAGGCATTAATTATACACCCGCAGAGCACACGAATTATTCTCTAAATATTACAAGTTTACACGTTTCGCTATAAAAGATTTCTCTTCAGCGCATGGGTTACGCATAATAGCGAAAATATCAGTACATTCAAATGGCTTATGCAATAAGTTATAAATTGTATGAAATTTAATTGAACATCCTTAATGAAAATAGTCATTTTGACGTAATTCTCAGAGATTATATAAAAAAAAATGTATTGTTCTATGATCAAAGATTAATTCGACAAATCATGTATCCATTATGTCTTCTTGATATATGATTTTAGAGTTGACTTCAGGACAATTATATATTCCTCTAAAAATAAACGATCAGGGAAAAAATAAATTGTGTGACGTGGCCGTTGAATTAAAATTGGTGCAATTCATTGATAAGCGTGCGCAAATTGAAATGAGAGAAACGTAAAGGCGCACGTGGGCCAGTCGTAGACCCGAATTCAAATATGCGTGTTCTTGATCCACGTATGCGGCAGCGTATGACATAGGACTACTGACCCAGAGACAAGTCAACGAGGCTGGTCACCAACCCTCCCTACCGATTCCAAAGACCTCGTGCGATACCAACGTTTAGCGTACACCGGCATGCATCTTTCCACGAAGAACGTGTCCCAAACTCGGACTGGTTTGCTCGCTCTCGCATTGCATACGGTTGCGTGGCACGGATAACAATCAATTCCCTCCTGTTAACTTTTTTTTAATCACTCTTTACATTTTCGAAAGTCTAGACTCCGCGGCTCTCATATCAATTAACCAATCGACATTCTTCTTTTTCCCTTCTTTTTCGTATTACTTGGCAGAGTACAACAACTTAACTGTTAATCCTAACAATCAATTTTATTAATTGAAAGAAATAGAATATTTTTTCTTTACATTTTATTGAGAGACCAAATTTTTGTGTACAAGAAAAAAACAAGGTGTTATGATAAATTTCAATTATATATCTCTGAATATTGTTTAAAATGATGTAACTAATGATTCTAACAGTTTCGTAATATTTCTAACATCGACAGCATAACATCTCTGCTAACTGTAAAAACTGTACTTCAAATATATGCATAAATCTGTTTCTTCGAAAGCCGCTTATGCTTCCACTCTTCGTTTGCCCATAACAAATGCATTTCGCAACTGATTATAATTTTTAATGACCGTTATTAGATCGTCCGTAATTAACTTTCACGGATGATGTTTTAATTGCGCCCGAGCACGTTGAAAACCGATCATGTGCCTAGTCAATTAACATCAAGAGTCAAAGTGGCGCTCAATTTATTTTCCTGTACCGTTAAAGCTATCAGGGCGTTTCTCAATTCATGCGAATTCCGGTGAAAAATCGTCGAACGGGTTCATTCAGGCGAAAGCGCATATCGGCAAAAGTTTTTCGTTTTCTTTCCCGATGGCGCCGAGTTTGAGGACCGAAGAGGAAAGCAAAATAAAGACGTGGAAAAGGGACTTGTTAACGGCCATACGTAATTGCTTTACATTTCTCCCAGAGAAAAATTATAGTGCAATACGGTAATATTGTAAATATATTCCTGCGCCGAGGGAACATGACTCTTGTACATTTAAACGGCTACAGTGCGAGGCCATCGTAAATGATTCGCATAAGTAGGGAAATGTCGGTTCGTGCGCAAATGAAAAAAAAAAAAAAAACTCAATGCTATAATATATTTTTGCAAATTGTATTTTTGTCAACATATTTTTTATTTCTTATATTAAATTTATTTTTATCTGTACAATAAAAATGTGCACAATTTAATATATAAAATGCGGAAATCATGTACTTTTAGATTCTTTAATCTAATCTGCCTATTGTCACTTTTAATAAATTTAAAACGTCGCCAAGCTTTGACTGTCGATTTATCACAACTGCAGGAAGTGAAAATCGGCGTGACTATTTATCCGCTGGAGCCTACACGATAGATTCGAATGGCCCACGTTGAATTGTTCGGCGATTCGCGGCTATGTGGGATCCGAAACAAAGTTTTTGCGTAGCCACACATTTATTGTGTCTACAGCTGAATCAGTGCAACTGTATGATACTCGAGATAAAACGAGCCGCGAACATTATCACCATCGACTGTTCGATGACGTTTTGGTCTCTTTCGCGACGTTTCTGCAAAATTCTTGTCTATTTGCAGAAGCACGTTCTTACGGACAAGAACAGTTACGTTGATCTTGCCATGTTTGTTCTCGCTCCGTGACACACTTATGTATGCGTTTATCCTCACTTTACGGTACCTGTTTCAATAGGATCGAAAATTATTGGCACATAAATTTGTGTCCATTTTGGTATGCCGATTTTAACCCTAGACTAGAGAAGGGGGAAGAAGTTACTTCTGTCAGCGACAACAATTTCAAGCTCCCAATATTTTGTTGAAATTTTTGTCGTCAAAGGGATAAAAAAATTGAAGCAGCTCGTTAAAATGAGATATAATCTGAGAGTTTAATGGCAGTAATGAATCGGCTGTTACACTTTATTGAAATGTTGCGATAACAATCTGCGCCGGCACATGAATTGATGTGGTGTAACAGTTTTTACTACTGCAAACTCACACACCTTAGTGTCACTTTCGTCGACACTCTTCCCCACGTAATAAACGTCGTCTCGTAAAGGCAAATATCAGTTACAAGTTATTTCATATGAACCACGCGTAGGCATATGTTGCAAGATATTTCCATTTGAAAATGCCTGTATTTCTATAAAGCACCTGATAATCGATGCGAATGTACATTAGTTCTTTGGCTGGACCGTTCTCGATACCGTTATGCAATGTCATTTACAAAAATATGTTCGAGTATTTAAAGAAAAGAGGACGATCAGAAAAAGCAAGTCACGCAATGACGAATTGCAGGTACCAATTGGTGATTTTATTAGTTTTTTTCTTTCATCGGAGCGTATTTTTTGTCCCGTCTGTAAATTGTGGACCCATTCGACTCAAGATTGTTCCGAAGATATCTTTTCTTCTCTTTCATATCACAGATTTGACGAGTCTTTCCGGAAGGATAAATTTGAATTCAAAGATGTTTTTTGAACTGCCCTGTCTTTGTGTCTGAAATTTATTTTTAGATTTGAACATTATTTTTTATAATTCTTCTGAAGACGGATCGGTTTTTCGCGATTGGGAATTTCAATGGTAATCCGATAATTTATGGCCCTTTGTGAGACTCGTTTGTTTCTCATAAAAAAATTAGCATAAAGTTTTTGGATATTCAAATTTAATCTCATTTTTCTATGAACTACGTCAAAAAAACATCATAAAATGTTTTTTTTTTTTCTTTTCAACATGGAGAAATAAATCCTCCTTCCATGGAACAATATAATTGGATTATGAAATACAAAACGAACATGACAACATTTTGCACTCTTTGATTTTGTAAAAGATAATCACATTTCTGTAAATGCAAAAATTCAAATACCTAATATCCACAAGCAAGTCGAGGATTGAGTTGAATAAAAATTGTTAGCAGAATAATAATAGAAGAAAAAGAAGAAGAAGAAGAAGAAGAAGGAGAACGTAAGGATAAAAAAGTGAAAAGTTGAGATTTGTAGAAAAGCGTGTAGTGCGATACAAAGCCGAGGATAGAAGTCGTGGAGCGTGATGTCGAAGGGATAATGTTGCGACACTAATTGCACGCTGGGTCGTTCGTCCTTGAATAATTCTGGTCTTACTCTTAAATAGCAACTTACTGGACTGCTTGGTTGAAGCTGTGGTAGTTTCAGTATGGTGGTAGCAGGGTGAGTTCATCGGACCAGGTGTCTATGTTGTTGTGGCACTGGTGGCGCCTAACGTGGGGCACCTCAAAGGATCGTCGACACGGTAGCTCGAGTAATAATATAATTGGGAGTTGACACACAGCGGGGCCTATCGTCTCAGACCGCAGCAGTGAGACTCAGCTCACCGGGGCGACCAGGCTGAGAGACGGGAGCGTTGTACGATCCGGGCGATCTTGCAGTTGACCTTGCCACCGCTCCAAGGGTAGCGACCTTAGCAGAGAGGCGGTTATTCGCGCAAACTATCGTATCGTGTCTTATTCTTCGCTCGTTTTTCCTCGCTCCTGGAGAGTCACTCTTGCTCTTCTTCTTGCACCATGCCACGGTGTACTCGTGTCGGCACGAATACCGGGTAAGCACTGCGAAGCAAATATCCTTGGCTTAAGCCTCAGATAGCTACCTGCCGAGGGAAAAAGAGTCACGGGCCCCGAGAAGGTAAGACAGAGATCAATCCGGGAGGAGGGAGCCAGCCAGCCGAGCGCGCTACCCGTCCGACAAAGACGCCACATAGGAAGGAGAGGGATTTGGAAGTCGCGCAGCAGAGGAAGGGAGCGTTGATGCATTCGGTTGATGCTTGATTGCTTTGACCGATTGGTCTTCTCTTATCGCCCTTCGAGATAACACCGCGGGGCCCTGCCGCACGCTGTCTTCCCACCAACCTGGTCCTCCTACCCCGTCTCAAATTCCCTCTCGAGATTCTATTCTTATATTTATTTCACATTTCCCTTATCTCATTATTATCTCTATATGCACTTCTGCCGAGATCATTTTCTGTTTACACACTTAGGACTCATCATCTTTAACAGATATGGAAATCAGCCGAAAAGTTCAGTCTTGTTTTCATTCCCACTCCCTCAACTATCGAGATGTTTATCGTGGCATGAAAATTCAAGCCTAAACATAAAATATAATAATTGAACATCATGTTCGTGTGATGGTACAAAATTATTTTCCTTGTAATACACACAACCCAACCGACCTGGACTCGAGTAATTGTTCGAAAAAACGTTATAAACATTATTCAAGTAAATTGCATGCAAATGCAACATTTCATAATCGTTTAAAAGTTCCTTCGCCAATCGGGACTCTTTTGCTGAACGATGCTACGGCTCGTCGTTTTTCTTTTTTCGCATTAAATTTATTTCTAACGAGCGTTATGTATATTGAATGGTGTGTGATTATCGCGTAATTAATAAGACATGACATAATCAATATAAACTATTTACCCAAATGAATATTCAATCGACGAGAAATGATTTATTTGTATCAACGGTTCTTTCGCTCGCAGAACTTGTTATCCAGAGCCAATTTAAACTGTGCCTACATCAATATTGTTTCAAACCACTGTTAAAATAAAAAGCACGACTGAAATTTGAAAATTATATAATTTACGAAATCGGTGTAGTTGCAGGTGGTAATTTGAATCAAATTAAATTTCCATAATGAAGTAAAGGAAAAATAGGAATAAAAAATGTAAGAATAAAAAAAGAGGGATTAATCAAATACACGATGACAGTATATTAGTTATTTCATTTTTGGGTTATTAAAATCTGAGATTCAATATTAAATGATTGGTCAACCGGTATTCGACACTTGTTGCCGACTGTATGAGAAACAACGGCTCACAGGTGAACCGTGCATGTCCGTGTTCTCCTCCACTCGTTTAACTTCATCAGTGTGTACTCCTATCCTTGGCTTTCTTCCCGACAACTCTTTCTTCCTCGCTCCTTTTTTTTTCCTCCTTGCCCCTTCTTTTCCTGATTACACTACTTCAGTTCGTCGATCTCCCTCCTTTATGCGTGGATGCAACCGATCATTCATCTTATTTTCCCCTCACTTAACAATATCATAACATCGTTCATCGCAAGATCTTTCGGGTTCTCTGACCTTACCTCCTTTTTGTTACCTCTTACGTACTTGACTTCTGCGCCGGGAACCGAAATATCGATTTAATTAATTACACGATTACCGTTACTGTTATCGTATTTCTCCCAACATTGAGCAAGACACTTCGAATTTGTTCGTTTCACGCATGACTATTCATTGACATTCAATTTGTTCTGTAAAATTATCTTTTTTTTTTGTATATCCTCACTTTTGATGAAGTGTAAAGTGTTTGTGCAACTGTTATGGCGATCTTGGAACAAAATGCAAAATTGTAAGAATTAAACTACCAATTTTATTCAGTTGTTCATTTTTTAATTGTATTGAGTTTTTTCTTATTTATGAATAAAGACGCGGTAAGTGTTTGAAAAAAATTGAACGTTTTCGCGGAGATAGTTCAGTGACGATTTTTGTTCGAGGGAAGTAAAATCTACGCTCGAGGAACTTGAGCACACTAATAGAATAGTGCGCGCTGTAACATCGGAGTGCACAAGACCATGGATTTCAGTAAATATATTTTTACTGTAGACTAGTTTGAAAATCGAAAAAAACAATGTTAACTATCCCGCACCGAGCGTGGAAAACAACTTTTAGTTACGCAATTTGATTTTTCGGCGTGAAAACAAATTAGCGGCGCAATTATTTCCAAGCGTTGTTTTTTATAGCGAAAAAATTAATTCCTCCTCGGTAGATAAATTTTAATTAATTTTTTTATACAAAAAGTTTGTAAATGTAATTGATTGGTGTTTAAATTAGAATGTTTAATTTATTTTTGTGGTTAAAAGAATGAAGAACAATCGAAAAAGTGATTTTTTTTCTATAGATTAAAGATGCTTTGGTGTTTGTTTTCTGATTAAAATTGTTTCCAAAAATTTGTGGAATGCTCTCGATACAGTTCCGTACATTGTAAAAGTAAACGAAAATGGTCGAGGTTTTATCGAATCAGGATTAACGGGATCCCGTTGAATCGCTATGATAATACTAATAGAATACCGAATTTCCAATCTACCTATACATTTGTTGGTCCTTTTTCCATGACATTGAAAAAATGTACCACAAGTTGTATAACATTGCGCAAGCGTACTAAAAAAAATTAATTAGGCATGCACAATCAGATGTAAATCCAAGTCAATGTACCAATACATAATTAAAACTTTTTCCCAACAAAAAAGGTATTTTTAATTAAACACCTAATTATTTTGAACTTGTATTTTAAAAAATGTTCAATATTTTTATAAATAAAATAAAATTCTTTTTTTATTTCATCAAGATGATACGATTTTTTCAACAAAAACAAGTTTGATATTTTGTCAAACAAAAGGGATAACGAAAGAAATGTCAGAATTAATATCAAATTGTGGATATTCAAAACAGTTGTTTTTCTTGTGTCTCTCTATTTTTCGTTTATACCACGAGAAATTCTCAGGTGCGCGAAAACAGGGAGAATCTTCTGGTGAGCAAGCGCCACGCTCGGTTGAGCCAGCATGACATTCCGGATTATACGCCTTCTTCCTATCGAAGCACTGCCCCATAACTTGAGTAGTGCCGTAACAATTAACTTTTTCTTATTCGCATTTGAAGCACGTTGGGACTTTACAACGCGATACGTTTTCGAACGTTCTAAAAGCACCACACTTTGCTTGACATTTTGTTTGTGAATTCCCCTCACCACAATCCTCTTTTAAAATTTCATTGCTAATTTTAATCTCATTTACTTGTCTTTTCCAAAAACTTGTGTAAATTTCCAACTACACTATAAATCATAACATTTTCAAAGTTTGATTGAATTTTAACAAGCATGGCGATTGTAATTCAACAGGTATTAAATTTTAATTAAGAAAACATGAGATAAAAAAATTATATGAATTGTAATTTACAAAATTTCTCCATTTCTGTTACATCAAGAATAATGGCTGTAATAAAATATTACATGTAGACCAACCAAAGGTTAAGTCCACAAAATATCCAGCGAAGGTAAATAAAAATTAATGTTGCAAAAGTGTTGCACATTTTTATTGCACCAAGACAATCTTATAAAGAACGAAGAAAAATTTCGTTGCCCAATTGGAATTTTTTCCCTCGGCAAAAGTTAAAAAATCATTTTGTTTCCCAACAGATTCCTAACAATATTTTATCTTTTCATTAACAAATTTCAATAACACGCGAGATAGAGCGATTATGAAAGGCAGTAAACATTTTTTGATTCGAATTTACTAGAAAATTGGTAACCATAAAGGTTACATTTTTCTTGCAGATTCTTGCAGCGATTACAGCTTTCGCGCCTTGGAAAAGTCGGGTTGGATATTAAAACCATGATTGAGAGTTTCCTCGGGTCGTATCGATCGAGTTCACAGAATCATCGATTGGTTGTCCGATTGACCCGACCTAGGACAAGTGGATTCTCGATGCATTCTCATTCAAATATGGAATGTACCTGCTGTCCCACAAAGCATATCCAGTTTTCTTGCTGTTTATATTTATCACTGCGCCATTTATCAACCATACATTGTACGATTCCAGCGGATAAAAATCACGTATTGCTTTTTTTCCACTGTACAATCATGAGGAATTTCTGATAACCCGGAAAGTAATATCCACTTCTGACTGAGGAAATGAAGCTGTAACAATGATTAATTAGTCGTAGTTTCGAATAGCTGTGAAATAATAACGAATTGAAATATTGTGTTTACGATACATTTGACATTGTTCCTTTTTGTACATTATATATTTCTTTTTTTTTTTTTTTTTTTTACCTATAACAGTTTCTGATTAACTGTAATACTTGAACATTTATAGAGCAATAGAATACTGAGCAATCAACCGTAGGGATACATATAACGTTACTTTTCTTTTACTCCAACTCGTTTTCTTTTTCTCCATTCATATATGCTTTGGAATCTATTCTCATGTGTGGATATTATAGCTGATGGATATACTCAAAGCTACTGATGCATCATCAGTGGACCACCTGAACGTTAGAAACATTTTTTTAGTATGAAAAAAGAAAGAGATGAATGTTCAAGATTGCAATTATAAAAATAAAGTTGACTTAGTTTTTCTATCAAAGCCACACCTGGTGCATTCACACACGTAACATGGCGCAGGGACATTTGTTGAATTTTTATGAAAAGTGCATGATCGCCAACTAGTTCGCTACCTTGCAACTTTTATTATTAACATTAACATTATAAACTCAGGTATATAAAACAAAAATTGCTAGACACATTTTATAACCTTTATTAATACTTATCAAGTTATTTTCTTTTGTTTGCAAAAAATAATGATAATGATTTTGATAAAAAGTTGAGAAAAGGAATTGACTTGCTCGACATCTGATAATAATATTTAGCGGAGTTATGGCAATCATCTCAGCAATGCACTTTTTGCGATCCGAACGAAATCAAGTTTTCTTTCTTTAAAAGCACCAGCTCGAAAGTTCTCAATGCACCATCATAGTAAACTAAAAATAGACGTACAAGTTCGTTAAGACATAATTGCATACATTATTTATTAATAGCGTCAAAATGACAGCAATAAGCTTGACATTGAAGCGGAACGAGAAAAAATCAAGTCGAAATATTATGTAAATATGGAATATTTGCATCGATATAAATGCCGTGCAGAAGAGACGCGGGACCATTCGCGTATGATAATTAGCTATTATCAGCGATGAAAAAGAAGCTTTTAAAACGGGTTTTACTTGCCCGATTATCTGTGTGTCGCGTCGCTAGGATTCTAGGTTAATGACTTCTTTCACATCTCCACGAACGAATATGTACAAGTTTTGAGAAGCATTTTAGATGAATGAACGGAGAAATAAACAAAAGTCTCTGACTTTTGAGTTCGCAATTGACGCGATGATCGAACGCAGATAACGGCTGAAAAAAATGACTAATTGGTATGCTCGCTGAATAAACCGGCTTGGCCCAGTTTAAATTGGCTCTCCAAAAGACCTCGCCAATTTTCTTCATGGATTGATTATTTACGTTATATTCCATTACATTTGTATATTTTAAAACAAATACAATTTTTATTTTAACCAAATTAAGAATTATATTTATTTTTCGTCTTTCAATCATATAAGTACACATTAAAAACGTCAAAATGTTTATTGCGTAATGTCTAAAACTTTTCCTCTTTACGGGTGGAAAATTGCAGCTGAAGTTAGTATTTCTAATTTTTTTTCAGTGCAAGGAACTAACGTCTACTGACCCCCCAAGTCAGAGCTAAGGAACACGATCCAAAAACTGTAATTTTGTCACAATTTCGTACATTTTGTTTCAATTCTTTTTTTTTATTTTGCATTTTTCTGATTATCATTCTTCTCACGCACTTTCTCCGTACCATCGAAAAAGATCAAGCAAAGTACACCAAAGGTCAGATGCAACTTTCTAACAGTGTCACTTTGACTAATTCGTTGGCAGGTACGAAATTCAATCATCTGACTGGAATTGTAGATATAACTATTAAACGCCTTCATTTGTAATGTTGCATAATTGTTCCGTTGGTGTTAATTTATAACTCTTGGTACTAACTGAATCATTGACTCTCTATTAGAATTATTAGAATTTCGTTTGAGTTCTAGTACGCCTGCGGACAGACCGACAGCTTTACAGCAAAGCAAGCAACTATTCATTCGAGGACATTTTGTAAATTTTATATGGTTAAATTTCAACTTGATACTATCAAATCAACTCGTGTATAAAGCTGACTTGACGTCATTCCATAAATACTTTCCTCCTTCTTTCATTCCATCAATCTCACTGCTGATACCGATTTCGAAACATCGATCGGCTAAACAAAACTTGTCCCATTGTAATTTGTATATTTTTTTCTTAAATTATAATTTCCCTTTTGTCGTTGATTGAGTTTGTTTCAAAGAAAGCCGGCGCCGTTCGTGTTCATGAGACTTGCTCGCGGATCATTTTTTTAATTCGTTTTCTTGCACAGCTATCCGGTCGGTCCGTGCAAGCTGTCAACAAAGTGACTAATAAATTTACTAGTCAGTTTACGAACAGATCCGAAGATGGTCAGAACAGAATGAAAAGCTGGTTTTGCGTGAGCCCGAATTTTGGAATAACGGTTTTTCGATTGTGATCTATTCAGTTTTGTGCTATGGACCATCAGGATTCGAACAACTGTCAAACGCCCGACGGTAAGAGTTTTCTTATTTTTTATTTCTGTACATCAAATTTTTTGACATAAATTAAATACAAAAGTGCTGACCAATATCTTGTCATAAATTGAGAAAGATGGAGAAAATGATTTCCGGGTCTCCTGTAAAATTTGCACATTATTTCTTCTCCTTTGTTTGCAAAATAATTCATTTGTATGATTTCTCTTAATTAAGAAACTTGAGCATTTGTGATGTCAAGCAAATTACTTAAACTGAACAAAGATATGTATCATGTGATAAAAAACTTTCATGCGATCAATTTCTTGTCATTAGGAAAAGAACAAAGTCAAGAACAGCAACAGAATACGTTTCGTTTAAACATTGACCGGCCTTTGTACGAACATGAAAATCTTCGGCAAAATTATCAGTATGAGAAGACAAGAACCAAGGGTAATGACCAAAAATGTCACATTAATTAATATTTTGATTGCACTTGAAAGGGTTGTGACGTGTTCAAATTTGTTTCAGTTTCGGACCGACTGAAAAATATAATTAGCTCAAAGAAATGCGATGCTCGAGCACTAGCCAAAACGATTCCTTCGATACAATGGCTTAGAAAGTATAACTGGAAGGATGATTTTTTAGCAGACTTGACTTGTGGAATCACAATGGCCATTGTGCAGATCCCGTTGGGCCTCGCGTGTGCTTTGTTAGGACACTTACCCCCCATTCATGGTGTATATATGGCGTTTTTTCCAGTATTAATTTACTCTTTTCTTGGGACGTCACATCATGTATCGATAGGTAACATCATTTCAAGATGATCACTTGACTCAATTACTTGTGAAACCGAAAAAAAAGTTTAAATTAGTCAAAAAATGTTATTGCACATAATGAAACTAGCTTTTATTATTTTTTTTTAACTTATATTACTCGTAATGTTTTTTCATTTTAATTTGCTATCTGGAAATTAACGTAATGAAAATGTTTAAGTGAGACATAAATTATGTCATTTAAGATGATACGATGGTAATAATTAGACATCTAATAATTATGCTAATGCCAAATTGAATGACTATCTTGACTTCTCACTTTCTCTATTCCTGAAAGAGTAAAAATTTAATTCCATTGATAATTCATCTGACGACACAATTCAAAGTTCACTAATACGCAACTAACATTTTATTTATTCAAATTTTTTGCTCGCATATTTGTTTACGCAACTATCAGGAGCATTCGCGGTCACGGCTTTGATGACTGGGAAAACTGTCGTATTGTATGCAGCGCCCGAATTTTTGGACCCTGAACTCGAACATAATGTCACGGATGCTTTTAATCAAAGCTCAGGTGGAGAAACAAGTTTGTATACTCCAGTTCAGGTGGCAACCGCTGTTACTTTCATGGTTGGATTCATTCAGGTAGAAAACATGATGAATTTTATTTTCCATCAAGCAAAATTAAAATAATAATTACACAATGTTCACATGGCAACAAAAAGATTGACCGATGGAGGAATATAAAAATTGAATTTAAAAAAGCATAATAGAATAAAACTGTTTTGAACGGTTGAGCGTTGAACTTTCTCAATTCGCCTGAGATTGAAGTGTTTATCATCGCATCAAAAGATGAATAATGCTAAATGATCTTGTCATTACAGTTGGTGATGTGCGTGTTTCGTTTAGGAATCATTGCTTCTTTATTTAGTGAAACGTTTGTCAACGGATTCACTACAGCATCTGCGGTACATGTTATATTGTCTCTAATTAATGATGTCCTCGGCATCAATCTGCCCATTCAAAAAGGTTACTTCAAATTAGTGCGGGTGAGTATACACATCCAAGTTGATGCGCCTCCCACACCACTTGTGGGAAATCCAGTTTTTTTGAACTGTCAAAATCAGCTAACAAATTCAAACGAGAGACGGTCAATTTTATATTCTTTTGCAATTGTAGAGTTGAATAGAAGCTTTTTTTTTTCAAAGGCACAACATCATGGATTGTGACCTTTAAAACAAGCGCAGTTAATTTACATTAAACCATTATTAATGACCATTCATTTTGCATTAATAAATGTCTGCGGATGGAAAAAAGTCCCGGAAAAAATGAAATCAGCTTTATTGATAGCAGTGAATACAGACAATAAATTCTAATCAACGCAATTGGATATCAGCTATGATTTCCGTGTTGCAGACATTTCATTCTCTGTCGCCGTCAATGAGCGATTATTTATTTTCTTTAATAGATGCCCGTTATTATTTTGTTACTTGTCAATTTTTGTCGAACAAAATTTTCACTTCCTTGAAAGCTCTGAATTTAGATTGTTCCTTTGTTGGTCTCGCCAATTGATCGTGTGAGTAATTTTTTTCTCAGACAAGAGGTCGAAAAAAATTATAAAACGTCCAAAAGAAACTATGTCGCTGCGATGATTAAGATTTATATATCCTTTTCAACAGTCTGCGCTAATTACTCACAACTGAGCGATTAGCAAACTGGTTTATTTGGTGCAAAAATTATAGTACTCATGTCATGGAGTTCGCAAATGTTTAAATCATCGGCTGATAAATTGTTTGTTATTTGTTCTCCAAAACTGAAATTAAAATAATGATCCTTTCAGATCTCAATGTCACTTTGCAACGAAATACAGAACACTAATCTTGTAGCAGTTGTGATTTCTGTAACATCAATGGCAGTTTTAGTCATCAATAACGAAATCATCAAGGTAACTTGACTTTTCATTCGACAATAATTGAACGAACATTTTGCTGCAATATAAAATTACAGCCGTGGGTGGAAAAACGGTCACGGATTCCCGTGCCCATGGAAACGATAGTCGTGGTGATCGGGACGGCGGTGACCTATTATTGCAACCTGGCTACTAATCATGGCATAATGGTAACCGGGGAATTACCAACAGGGTGAGTCCGAATTCAAGAAGATTAAAGTCCAAGAATTTATTATAGCTCACTTTCTTTGTGCACGATTTTCAAGGTAAATTTGGTGATTCGATAGACTTCCTGAAATGTCATTGCCAGCATTCGATTTGGTGCCGAACATTATCGTGGACAGCATATCTATAGCCATGGTCTGCTTCACCATTACCATGTCCATGGGAATGATGTTCGCGCAAAAAGTGGGATACAAAATTGACTCCAATCAAGAATTGTTTGCCCTGGTAATCAATTTGTTCAACATATGAAGAAAAAAAAAATTATAAATATTTTTAAATCATATTACATTATGATTTTTTTTTAGGGATGGAGTAACGTTTTTGGATCTTTCTTGGCCTGTATGCCAGTTTCAGCAGCACTGGGCAGATCTATCATTCAATTTACAACTGGAGGAAAAACCCAATTAACCAGCATCATATCTTGCGTGCTGATCCTATTCGTCCTCTTATGGATCGGACCATTATTTGAATTTTTACCCAGGGCCATCTTGGCGTCTATAATTATAGTAAGAAATCTCATTGTTAATTAATTGAATTTTTTAACGTTTTTAATTTACAGAAAAAAAAAAACAATTTTCTGTTTTAACTAATAATACCAATATTAATAAAAATTGTTACAAGGTATCGTTGAAAGGATTGATACTCCAGATGCGAGAATTCAAAAAGTTTTGGAAGCTGAGCAAATACGACGCGATGATCTGGTTCTTGACATTCATTTCCACTGTGATTGTTGGAATCGACATTGGATTGTTAACGGGATTGATAGCGTCGATTGCGAGCATTTTAATGCAAAGCGTGAAGCCAAGCACGTGTATCCTAGGACAAGTTCCTAACACGGAATTATTCTTAGACGTCAACCGATACAAAGGAGTACGAATCAATTTGTCATACATCTATAAGAATCCATAAGAATTTCAGTAAAACCATTAAATAAATAAATTGAAAAACATCAATTGAAAGAATACAAACAATAAATCGAGAAATTAAAAGAAAATCATTTAACATGTTATCACAATTTAATTTCAATAATTAAAATTGCTTTCATTTTTGCAGGCCTTGGAATTGAAACAGATTAAAATATTCCACTACAGTGGCAGTCTGAATTTCATCAACGGAAAGGGCTTGAAGTCAAAGCTTTGCAAGGCTATTGATGTTGTACCCGAGTGCGTACTAAAACAACGCACAAAAATGACAAATCAAGAGATCCAGCTGAGCGTCAACTCAGATTCTCTTCGTTATATAATCCTAGACATGAGTTCGGTGACATTTGTCGACCCCACGGGCGTCTTAGCTCTGCGTTCAATCGCGTCGGAATTTTTGAGAATCGATGTAACGATCTATCTTGCTGCCTGCTCAGCGACCGTCTTCGAGCTGATCAAAAAATGTGACATGTTTGAGAAGAACGAGCCCAGCTTCCAGACTTTCGCGACTGTACTCGACGCTGTCTGTTTCTGCCAGAAGAAACAAAACTGCAGCTAAATGTTAAAAAACAAACATTTTTTAGATTTGCGATTTATCTCGTTTTTATATCTTACATTCCATACATCCGATGTGTTTCACTATATCTCATATGTTTAAATGTTATATTGTTCATGAAAGAAATATATGTATTTTGATAGATGTTAAGAGCGAAACATTTTCATACAAATGTTTTTCACAAAGAAAGTTGAAGATCTTTCGTTCTAAGATAAATACAATTTTTATACTTATAATATTAGATTGTGCGATCAATAAAGTATTTTTCAATACTCCTTCACGTTATTGTCGAGTTATTCTATTTTCCGTACAATAAAAATCAATATTGCCACTGCCAAGTTATATTTTCTGCAATCGTTTTGTATCAAATTTTTGTGATTAATTTACTCCTCAAATTTCAGCAATTGTTTTTTGACATTCGAAGCGAACATCGATATTCTTTTACGCAACTACTTTCATTACATAAACAATTTTGAGTAATGAATCTTTAAATTTTTTTAATTGAAACTTCTCTATCGCAAATAAGAAAAGTGTTCTTGTTGTATAACAAAATGTTGAGTACTTTTAAATTTCATGACCAATTAAGCGATAAGAATTGTTCCAAAATTATTGGACGTTCTTGCAGACCGCATTGTTTTTTCACCGGTAGCAAATACAATGGGATGATTGATAATTTTGGAATGGCAGGAAAAGGCAAATATACTTTTTCAAATGGTACATATTTTTTATAGAAAAAAGCAATAGATTATCAAAATGTAAACAAAAAAAAGATAAAAATTGTTGATCACATAATTTTTTAAATAAAAAGGTGTGACGTACAAAGGCGCGTTTTGCGATGGACTTTTTCATGGTGCTGGCACGCTTGAATGGCCCGATGGACACCGCATTGATGGCGTTTGGGTTCGTGGAGTACTGCAAGAAAAACTCTTAACTTTCCCTGATGGGTTGGTTTTTAATCCTAAAGATTTGACAAACTACAATTTTTATGCTCAGAGGTATGAATTTATATCGAAAACAAAAAATAATCGATCCTGAGAATGAACGTGAGAAAACATTGTCATTCGTTTTCTCATACCTTTTTTAAAAGCCAAAGTAAAAAATGTTTATAACCATTAAAATCATTGGTTTTCAGACTCAATTTCGGACAGAGATTGAAAGTTAAAGAAGAACTAATTGAAATTTATAACGAAAAGACAAACTCAAATGAGTAAGTTTTATAGTTTGTTACAAAAATTTAAATATATAACATTTATAGTTTTTAAAAACCAAATATTTTTAATTAAACATACTATGTATGTAGGTTGTACATTCAGAAAACTTTTGAAGGACCTGACAATTATTTTGCCAATATTATACTGCCAGCTTCTTCGACAGCCAAGAACAAGCATTTTTGCAATCGTGGAAAATGAAGGTAAAATTTTAATTGAAACTCAACTACAAAATGTAAGTTTTTCGTAAAATATGTATATTTCGCGTATAATAAATATATTTAAAAAACCATGATATTCTCTTCGTATTAGGCGTATACCCATAAACTGGCCTTCTATTGGAAAGTACAAACTATAAAGTATCAATAAGTAGTTTTTCAATAAGTTTTTTTTGGGGTCTTATATAAAACGATAAATATGATTCAAATTTACTGCTTCGGTAAAACCACCGGTTTTTATGTCTATAAAAACAAAAAAAGTACAATTCTAAATGGCTCAATTTTAAATTCAATTTCAAAAACATTAACATCACTTAAAAATCCATTCTTACAAAGCTCAACAATGTCATTAAAACTTCATATCATATGTTTATATAAATAAAATTAAAATCTCATCGCAACTTAACTTTACTTTCAACAACGCCATAAGTTGAAAAAATCTCAATATTTGTCATTTATCAAAATTTCAACTTTTAATTGTATATGAATCAATTAACAGAAATTGTTTTAACATATGTTGTTTTGTTTTCCAAGGCAAAAAGATATTTTTTTTTACTTTACTTTCAATTCCTCTTTGATGTTGAGATTGTCTGGAGCGTCGTGTTTACGGTTCACAATAAAATTCGCAGACAATTTTATTGGTTTGCATTCATCTACTCTGCACGTGACCAGATCCAAAGTCACACTCAAAGATATCGGTTCTTCTCCTTGATGTACGATTAAAGAAATCGGCGTCTTGATGTCTCCTTTCAATTTGGTCGCCGTTACTTGTGTGGGCAAAGAATGCAATGCCCATTTTTGTGGAGCATCAAAATTTAATTTTGTTGAAGAATCTTGAAAGAGCACATCAAATGTTATGGACAAATTTCCACCCTTGGGGTTTATGTCTGTGTCAAATGAAAATGTGTTATCTGTTTTGACATTTGCTTCAGGTGGGAGTTCAACTGATATCTGTGAATTGATAAAATGTAATTTGATATCTATCAATTTTATTTAATTGAAATAATAATTTAATGGGTGATTAAACACAAACCTGACGAAGTGTTTTGTTCTTTAAATCGATTGCTTTAAGACTGTGATTATTTGTGTCCGCTACGAAAAGAATTGCGCAATCTTTGCTGACAGCTAATCCCGCAGGTTCATCGAACTAAAACAAATTTTTGTTGATTGTTATTTCTTTTTTTTTCTTTAATTTTATTGCTAATTAGTAAATATAATAATTAGCAAACTTCCGAACTCACGTTAAAATCGTTATTTGGTTTGCCAGCTCCAAATAAAGTTGTACAATTTCCATCGATTTCAGACTGCTTGATCTTGTGATTATACGTATCAGCAATGTAAACCAATTTTCTGCTTGGGTCCCATGCAACTCCTAAAGGATGCTGAAGTTTCGCACTGTATTGTTTTCCATCGACATCACCAAAGTCATGCAAATTCTGTAACAACAATCCAATTCAAAATTGTTCAATATTCATTCAAAAGCAATATTTTTAAATCATTCGCATTTGTATCAACAATTACCGAAGGATTTCTATCAGCTCCACAAACTGGGGTCACCTTGCCATCGTCCATATGAACTTTTCTAATCGAACTGCTTTCACTATCCGCAAAGAATAAGTAATTAAACTCTTCCGAAATTGCCAGTCCAGAAGGTTGAGCCAGACTTGCGGCATGGGGATAAGAATTATTTCTATTTTCTTCTCTCCCGTTACCAACAATAACGGAACACGTGCCACTTTTGTACTGTCTGAAAATCAGTGCGAACAATTTATATTCATCAAATACAATTTCGTCAATAATAATTAAGGAAATGAATAAAAACCAATTTATATAAATTGTTTACTTGTTTTTCCACCAAGTTGTGTCTTCTATAAAGTAAGCCCACAGTTGATGCGTGCCAGCTATTGCTATGATAATAACCGGGACAACTTTATCGTTTTGTTTATGCAGATAAACTGCGACATCCCAAGGAGATGACAAGGCTTGATTGGTACCAAATTTTCCGCCAGTGTAATCATGTCCCTGAGTGCCGACCCCAGCTACTGTTGTTACCTTCTTTTTATTCAAGTCAATCTGAAAGAAAATTTATTATACAATGAATAAAAACTAGTGAAACATCTTAAAAATTGTTTCAATGATTACACAGTACCTTTCGAATCGCATGATTTTCATTATCAGCAACATAAATACAATCATCATGGAAACAAGTTCCCTGCGGAGCATTGAATCTCGCATCGTTAAAACTTCCATCCTTAAATCCTGGCGCGTATCCTCCGATAACAAAATCAACTTTCCCATTTACATTTGTAATAAGTATCCTGTTGTTTCCTGTATCAGAAATAATGAGCTTTTCTTTATCTTGCCAAGTGCACACTTGAACTTTTCCTGGAAAAAGGAGAGTATCTTTTGAAGCCGACAACAAATGTCGCGCCGACTTCAGTGGCAACGAATGATCTGAAATTTCGTTTGTGGATTTGAAGTACTCCAGGCACACTTTCACGTACAGAAACATTTCCTCGCGGTGCCCTTCACCAACCATTACAAATAACGGTTGTGCTCTCGGGCCTGGAAAAAAGACATTTAGATAATTACTACAAAAAATAAATTCAGAATCACAATATGAGTCATGATTTTTAAAAGTTTACCTAAAATAACTAAGCTAGGCCAACAACTGATTCCAATATCTCTCCACATTGACAGTCTCGCGTCATTTACAACCGGATGACTTATGTTGTACCGCTGAATGGCAGATAATATTTTATCCGAATTTCTTTCATTGGCAAATTTTGCACTGTGAACTCCGATCTATAATGTGATTGGTATTAATTTTAAAGAATAATTGTTTTTCGAGATTTAGAAATTAAGTAAATTATCCAACTTACAACAACGAGACCATCCTCTGGTGTAAATTTTTGTTCCAGAGCCTCCAAGTCTGGTAAAATGTGCATACAATTGATACAACAGTATGTAAAAAAATCCATCAGCACAATTTTACCATTGAGATGCTGATGGAGCGATAAACGTTCAGAAACATTGAACCATTCCAAACCTGGCAACAAAAAAGTTACACAATGTTACAAACTGTTACGTCTTAATCGTGATCAACAAACAGACAGTTGTGAAATAATACAAACTATCCTTGAATAAAACTAACTGACCATAAGAAGACAAGTCAAATGATTTTCATTGATTATTAAATTGATCATGTTTACCTTTTTGGAAATCGTTCACCCGGTTACTGTCACTGTTAAAACATTTGATGTGTTTCAAAACCAGACGTGCCTTTTCTGCTGGATTACTCGTTGAATCAATGTCTCTACGAAGTTGCATCCCAGTTCTTGTCAACTCTTCAATCGTATCCTGGACACTCATTTTTCTGTTTTGCTGTCCACACATGCCAGGTCTCGAAGTCAAATTAAATAATAATTTCAGTTCTCGGCGTAAGTTGAACATATAACTCGACGCGCAAGGTGCTGGGTCACTGAGGAAATATATGCAAGAGTGAATCACACACTTTCACGTAGATCATCACGTACCAAGGTTTGAGGGGAAACCGGAGCCGCATACATGTATTTTTAATTCAAAATTTGTGCTGGCTTTCCTATGTTAGACAACCAGCGAGAAAGAAACTTTTTTTATCGTTTTGTTTTTCTCATAGAGGAAAGATGACATGTTTTTCCCCCAGCAGGTGTTGGCAACACTGGATAATTCAAAAGAGAAAAAAAAGAGAGGTTTGAAGTTTGTTTCAAAAACTTTATTTTAAAACTGTTTACACTTATTTTATTGGATGATTGACAATTCGAGAAATAAAATATATAACACTTTCAGAAAAAAAAACAGGTTGTGAATAAGTCTACAGGACTAGTTAGACCAATAAAGTCTGTGACTAGACTATGCCCCTGTGAAAAAATAGAATCGAAGCTTGTTTTTGAAACAGATACAAATTTGTACAACAATAAAATGGAAAGATAAAATGGAACATTTAATTAAGACTGTTAAAATACTTAATTCTATTTTTGCAGGGTCTCACACTTTGTAAATGGCATTAGTATACCCAATTGAGACTATTACTGTAACTTCGTTGAAATGCACAGTCAAACAATGTATAATTACATTTTACAAACGGTTTAAACTGCTTTGAATCAATGCTAAAAACGATGTTTGACTATTTTTCTGACAGTTTGTAGAAATGGAAATAAAATCCAAACATTTAAAATCACACTATCACACTCAAAGCTATCAAGTTGTGAGCAATAAAACTGTTGACTGAATAATATTTTTTGCACAACTTAATTTGAACATTAAACTGGAGCACAAATTGATTTAATTGATGAAACGAAAAATGTGTCCATTGTAATTGAATACTAAAAAATACAAATTCAGATAAAAAAAATACATTTTTTATCTAAAAAGAAACAAGAATAACAGAGATACGGAATAAATAGTTCCGTATTCATATTATTAGTCTTAAATAGTCCATGGAACAATTTTGTTTCAATGCAAAAATAAGGTAAAAGTAAAAGTCTTTGGAATGGAAAACATTTTCTATACTGTTTGAAATATATACTGTTATGAACAAAATTTTGTTCTAAGTTTTAACTCTTGAATTTGATTTGAGAAAACCATTTTTCGTTTTTCCATTTTTCAAACCGTTTAATTTTCCTTTTCGATGTTCAAATAACACGTCGTCCGAGTCACTGTCTGTTTCAGAAAGAACCATTTTGTTTGGTGAATCTGAAAGAAAAAAATTATATTATTTATTGCATGACAGTTGAGATACAAAACTACAATTTAAATAATTACACGCGCTGCTGTCCTCTTCTGGATCGCCCTGAAGCAAAGAATACCGCCCTGTTTTTTTCTTAGACCGTGAACCTCTTCGTTTGCCAGAACAGATTGTCTGACAAAGACATATCAATCCCCAGACAAGTCCTATCCAGCATACGATTATAGAAAGTAAAGCGATGATAACATACAAAATACTCCAGTCTACAAAAGAAATATTTAAATTTAATAGTTTATATATTTAAAAAAATGAATCGTACTGTTTTGTTTAAACATTTTTACCGACCGCAATCAGATTCTCCGGTACCAAAATATTTTTCAATTAGATTTTGCATCCAAAAAGCTTCACACATGCACTCTCTTGATTGCTGATCACAAACCCCATGACCTGAGCAATTATTCTGGCAGACTGCTGTATCGATCCTAGCGACTGACAGCTGTAGAATTCCAGAATCTTGGCGCAGTTTTGTTCGAAACTTGTCAACTACCTCGGGCCCAGGCATCGATGTCTTTTCTCCTTTCTTCTCAACGTAAAAGACTATTACAACTCTTCCTGTACGTGGTTCCGCTCTTATATTTCTTAGATGTATTGTAGCTTCATCTTGCAATAACATCTGGAGTTTTACAAACAGAGAATCTTTTTGTGATTCGGTTAAAGCGTGGAATCCTATGTTTAGAGTCAGCTCGACTAAATGTAACAACTGTGGATCTGGTTTTACTATCACAGAAACTGTGTCTTCACTGCTAAGACGTTGCTCGTCCATAACTTTTAAAGTAAAAGCATAACGACCAGGAACAACGTCTGTTAACTGAATCAAGAGATTGAATGTTAATTTGTGGTACAAAGAGATAAGAATCAACATGTTTAAAAAATGTTTTCAGTATACCATTAATACTGGTGATTTATCTGTTCCTTCAACTATATTTCCCATCGCAAGACTGGAAGGATCACGAGTCCACTGCCATTCAGTAATACCTAAATCATCGCTAGACTTTGAGCCGTTGATTAGTAAAGCAGTAATTGGTAGATTCACCACTTGATCGCCTCCGGCATTGGCTTTGGGAACCGCGTTTGTGTCTGAAGAAAAAATTTAAATATGAATCAACATTTTTCTTTGTAATAAAAACTTATTTTTCTTTATTCACTTACTCTGCGTAACCTTAATTTCCACAACATCTGATGCTTTATTTCCTTTCTCATCTGTTACTGTCAACTTGAACAAGTATTCTCCTTTTGTAAGTTGAGTTACATTTGTGAAAGATGCATTTGCAGCGCTCAATTTTGCATTACTTGGACCGCTGTATAATCAAATTGTGATTTGTTATTTCATTCACAATAAATTAATTTAATCGCTCTTTTTCATCTTAATAAACAAATAATAAATCACCTTAACTGTTCCCAATGATAAGAAACAATACTTGCATCACCTTCGCTTCGACTACCATTTAAAGATGATTGTGTTTCTGGTAACGCAATAGTAATATTTGATCCGGCATCAGCTGAAAAAATAAAAATAATTTTAATGATACAGTTTTTCGAAAACATATACACTTCAGGAAAAATAATTACCTTTTGGAGGTTTATGAGTTGGTAGTTTTACAAATACGTGTACTTCTGCAGTGGACGATTGTTCTGAATCGTCAGTTACTTTCAAAACAAAAGTGTACATGCCTTCCTCCAGGTTAGACAAATGTAAGTAAGGAGTTCTGGTGTTCTGCATGTCCACGGCTTTGTTTTGATCTGATGGACTTTTAGTCCACTCCCAACTTGAAATTCTTTTATCGTCGGTACTGAGATTACCGTTCAACGTCAATGTATTTTGCGGTAGATATATTATAATATCCTGTCCAGCGTTTGCACTCGGAGGATAATCAATTACTTTTAAAACAGTTATATTAGCCATTGTAGAATTAAAAACGTGATCGGAATCTTCAACTGTTAATCTGTTGAAAAGCAGTTATGATACATTCTTAACACAATTCAAGATTGTTTGATTATTTGGTTATGATTGTTTGATTGCAGTTACTTGAAAGTGTAATTTCCATCGACGAGATTATTAAGCTGAAGAGTTGGAGTATCAATGAGATTTGGTTGATAGCCAATGGGGCCTTGCTTCAATTCCCAATGATAGGAGATAATTTTATCATCATCCGTGCTTGGAGAACCATCTAAAACTGCTCCAGTATTGGGCAATTTCACAACTTGCGATGCTGGGGTAATTATAGCCACAGGTGCTTGGTTTAATCGCTTCGCTAAAAATTCACGAACAATGTTGATTAGTTCTTTCTCTCAATAAAACAATAAAAAACAATTACGGTAAACAATATATTACGTGGCAAGACGCTGACATTCGCGTAAGCATCACCATAAGCACCAGGACTGCTCACAGTGACTTTGAATTTATACAACCCTTCAGACAGATTACTCAGCTTGACAGTCATGCGATTTTGATCCGTCATAGTACCAGTATGTCCTTCCGGTTGGCTTAGCAAACTCCAAGCATAGTTGTAATGCTCATTTTCTCTTTCAGCAGGAACCGTAAAAGCTGACAATGTGACTGCATTCTCCGGTAATCGTAATTCTTTTGAAACCGCTGATACCAGCAGTTGCTTTATGGGTGGTTTCACTGACGTTGTCGATTCTTTTATCATGCTCAATTCTAACATCTCCGGAGTTACCTTCAGGTCGGGGTTTGTCAGGTCTTGCATGACTGTACATACACCTGAAACATTACAAAAAATGATTCAATTAACTAGACAATTCAAATGTACTGATTTAAAAATTTAAAGCGTGGCAAACTTATGGACCTGCATCATTTCTCATATATCCAAGCGAACACTGACAGATGCCGAATTTTGATTCCTCGTTGTGTTTAATGCAGACTTCATTTTCAGCACAATCAGTTGATGTAGAGACACAATTTGTTTCATCAGGGTTAAACACCCTATCACTAGACCTAGAAAAAAAATCAAAATATCGATATGATAACATTTCATGAAGTAAATTAAAAACAATAAAATTCCAAATCGAATTGAACATATCGTACACTTCGCCATCATTCTGTAAAAAGTCACTCCAATTTTCTCCGTCGTCCACTGGTTTGATGAGTACCATGCTGGGAGCATTTCCACTATTCAAATCTGGTCTGTAGACAGGCAAGCACATCTCCGTGGTTGTACAACGGAGATGATAACAATTGTTGTTGTGCAAAAATGCAACGTTGCAGTTCTCTTTCATGCAACATTTTATAATGCAGTCCTTTTTGCTGACTATGTCAGGTTCCTTTGTAAATTTGATCCAATCCAACGTTCCATTTGGAGTGTAACTTTCAAAAAGTCGTGGATAAATGTTCGGACAAATATTTTGTACTTTTCTATCCCATTCGGAGTACTCGCCAATGCAATTCCCAAAAATAAGTACGTACAAAGTCAGATATAAAATAGGATACATTGTGCTGTAAAAAAAAAAACAATTAAAAATTATTATTCTTAAGACCAAAAATTAAAAATTTAAATGAATTGACAATTCACTTGTCTATTCTTATCAGCCAACCGCACGTCATCCGTTTCATCACAAAACAAATATGAATAATTCAAATGGTTTTTTGAAGTTTATTAATGAAAAATTTCCACATTCACCTAGCAAATTATATCTGGCCAAAAATTGACCTTGCTCTTCACTCAAACATCGCCGAGTATAAAAAATTTCAAAAGCTCAACAACAATCGTTGACATCACTATTTCTAATCATCTGTTTACTTATGTCACAATAAAATATCCGCCCAATCAACAAGAAAACGTCAACCAGACGTGCAACATATTTTACGTCACTTGTGCGTAGCACGAGTTATAGATTATTTTCAGCCTCTCTGACTGTCCGAGCATACAAACGTCTGATTATTTTATACGTTCGCATTAATATGCAAATGTCAACATCTGTCAGTCGGTCGCACTCAAACACCCGCAATAAAATCTAACCTCACTTTTTGTTATCAGCCACCTTATCGATTAGAAAGATGGCGTTTAATTGTAGAATAAAACTTTAATCGTCATTTAAAATATTAAATTACCTGAATTGCCAATACAAAGAAAAAAAATAACATTACCGGTTAAAAAAATAACAAAAAGCGAATCTTTAAAAAATGATTTTAAATTGGAGCGCCATTTATTATCGGTCGGTAAAACAGAGTCGCGTTGTGTTTTTCCTTTGTGGTCCAATTTGTCATGTAGAATTATCGATCAAGCAATTAATAATTAAGCCGGGGAGCGCGCGCATCGATCAAATTTGAATGACAGGAGCGTGGTGAGTTTTCGCGCGTTGTTAGTGCCATCAGAGTGAAATTTGAAACAAAAACTTGTGAGAGCTCGGCGGTGTCGAGTTACATATCCGACGTCTTGGGATTAGCTTGCGGGAGGGATGAAGAAAGAAGGGAAGGAAGCAAAGGATGCATGTTGGTAGACGAGAGGGATCAAGGGAACAAGGGACAGGGTAGTTCGTGGGTGGTCCGATGGCACGGTTCGAGGCTCCGCTGCGAAGGCTAACCAAGTACAAAACTCGAGTGCGTGTGGCCCCGACAAATCCAACCGCGGGATGCTGCCAGACACTCGGTACAATCCGCAATGACGCTTTGTCCTAAGCAACACGCGACCTTCTTCTCATCGACCACGACCAGTGTTAAGGTAAATGACAATTTCTATAGGTTATTTTTCTATATTACCGATTTTTGATTTCTTTCTTCTTTTTGTTTCTTCTCTTTTTGGCGTTGCTTTTTTTTCCTGTCCCTTCTCTCTCTTATTCCTTCCTTCCGAGGTGTATAATTAGCCTTTTTTGTTCCAACTGAAAAGCAATCAGAGAATTTTTTTTGCAAAATTATAAAATATGTGAGGCTAATTTAATTTTTCCAACTTTTTTTTATTATTGAAGTAGGTTATGGTTTTATATAAATATGGATATGGATGTTTTAATTATTATTTCAATAAAATTGCTAGTTTTTGGGCAGTGATTATGCACTTTTTTGTCGCCGATGAATAATTGATATAATGAAGACGTCAGACTTACCGGTCATTGTTGACGGTTCGATCAACCGAACACTGACCACCTTGATTTTTAATTACTCATTATTTTACTATCTCGTCTGATACGATCATTAAAACATGTTTACAACTTATTGTTTGCAATTTCGTTCGTTCAAGTTACTTAGTTCGTATAATTTATTATTTATTTTACCTTATTGTTATCCCAATGAGTTGAGAAACGTTTAACTTTTGTTTTAGAAATAAATTTAATAATGATTTTTTTCTTCTTTACAGATGTATTCTATCCTTCTGCTTTTTTATATCGTCGGCGCAAAATGCGAACTGGATCATCAGTTCGGGATTGGCAACAACGAAAGCAAAATGTGGAGAAATACCAATGACTTAGGTATTAGGCAGAGGATTAAAGGTCCGTACATGTATGATGGTGGAGGAGCTCCACCAGATGCGTATGATTGTCGGAGACCTGCAAAATGTGTTCAAATAAGAAATGCCACTTGTATGGGTGTTAAATTACCATACACTACTACAACGTTGGATTTCCTTCCCGATGGTTCTACTCAAGAAACTATAGAGGTTGAATCAAATGTTTTTATGACGAATGAAAATAAAAATTTATATATTCAATAATAAAATAAAAATAATTTTGTAATGCTTATTGATTTGCAGGAACATCTATACTTTTTGGAGAGTCTGAAGCACATACCAAAATGTTGGTCTGACGTTCACCCTTTTCTTTGTTCGATTTATATGCCCAAGTGTATCAACGACACAACCGATCTGCCGTCGCACGAGATGTGCAAAAAGGTCTCTAACTCCTGTCGAATGCTTTTCAAGAATATCTTCTGGCCGACGTTCATCAGGTGTGAAAACACAGAACTATTCCCATCGCAAGAGCGTCTGAAAGAGAAACAGTGCAATAAAAAGGAGTTGAACTTCAACATAACGGGGAAATGTTTATCACCCTTGGTTCCTACCGACGACTCGTTGGCTTATTTCGAGGATGTCGACGGCTGCGGCGTATCATGCCACGACCCTTTATACTATACTAATGAAGAGCAAATACAGATACGATCTTTTATTGACTGGTCTGCCGGCATTTGTTATGTTTTCAATCTTTTCACAGTGGTATGGCACTTTGTTTGTCTTTTCAATTAATTATTTATGATTAAAGATGACGTTACATCAGATGACAAACTTGATTTCAACTGATGTTTTGTTTTAGATGACATTTTTAATAGATTGGAAAAACGCTAACAGATACCCAGCAGTGATTATTTTTTATATCAACTGCTGTTTTATGATGCATTGTACCGGATGGTTCGTTCAATTTTTCTCAGATGAAAATAGGGACAATATTATCTGTAGGAAGGATGGAACGCTCAAAACCAATGGTCCAACGTAAGGATTTTTATTGCACATCAAGTAGAAAAACTGGTTTGTAAGACATTTTTAAATTGTTATTAATTTTTTTTAGTGGCGGTAACATATCGTGCGCTGCAGTTTTCATGCTGGTTTATGTATCATCAATGGCAGCGATGGTATGGTTTGTGATCCTTGCCTATGCTTGGCATATGAGTTTCCAAGCAATAGGAAAAATCCAAGATAGGATCGATAAAAAGGGCGCTTACTTCCATCTTATCGCTTGGTGTTTACCCTTAGCTTTAGCTGTTATTGTTATGGCGATCGCAGAGGTCGACGGTGATAGTATGACAGGAATATGCTTCGTTGGCTATATTAATTATACAGCAAGAATATGGTTTCTATTAGTGCCTTTGTCAATTGCTACACTAGCTGGCACATATTTTCTCTTCAGAGGTAACAGTTATTTTTAATCAATTAGTAAAAAAAACTATTCGGTTATTGATTATTGCAAAAATGAACATTTTTGTTGTTTCAGTTTTAATAACTTTAATCAGACTTAAAATAAGCAGCCAAGAGATAATATCAGAACGCGCAAGTACAAAAATACAGACAACGATTGTCAGAATGGGACTATTTTTCGTATTCTCATGTGCCGCAGTAGTCGTCACGTTTTATTGCCACATCTACGAGTTTCAGAATTCGTGGAAGTGGAAGCAAAGTTTTGAAAATTATATAATGTAAATGTTTCTTTATGTTGAAATCACATTACAATGATTATAAAATATCGAATTTTTCATTTCATTTTTCTTTATTCCAGGTGCTCAATTACGAAAAAGTTTTACGATGTTTCGGAATGCAAGATGGAGTTCCGACCAAGCATAGCAAAATTACAATTACACTTATTGGCGCCGTTTTTCGCTGGAGTTTTAATGTCTTCTTGGGTCTGGACTAGTTCGACTTTTGAAACGTGGAAAAGATTTATCAGAAGGTATTGACAATCTTGTTCAAATATTAATGACCAAGAAGTGTCAAAAATACCAAATAATTTGGTACAATAAACTATTCTTTTGTCCAAATTTTAGACTCTTTTAGAAATTTTAAATAGGTAATTTGAACAGTGGATCTTTGATCTGCATAATTGCAATATTAGCCAGTGATGTTGGATAGGATGATGCTTCGATCTGACGTTTAGAGAAGGTTATTTTATAATACCAGTTGAAGCAAGTTCGACATAATTCAAAATTACTTGTAAGTTGTAGTTATCAAAAGCGATTTCGTTTGAGAAGCTTTTTGTCTAATTGCAGCAAGTTTTGTTTTCATGGTCTATCATTTTTATTTCACTTTTACATTTCCACTACCATTTTTTTACTTATACACCAATTCATTTAATGATGTTAAACAGAATATCATTTCATCTTTTATCTTAGCACATTTATGTCGAGCCTGCAATCAGCTTAGAATTTGTGTGTGATTGTGTTCAGCCAAATGTTTACGAACAATTGCATCATTCATTTCATCTTATGTTTGTATTTTTTATTTATTTCATTTTTTTTTTTTTTTTGCAAAACTAATTTTGTTCCTCAAGTTTAAAAATTAATAAAAATATTAATTCAAAAACTTTCTTATTAATTTTGTTTAGAGTATCGCGTTGTGAAAAGCAAGAAGAGCCAATTAAACTGAAAAAGCACAAGGTGATAGCACAGGCATTTGCAAAGAGGAAAATCTTCAACGACGACGGCAGACTGTCCATAAGTTTTCGTAACACCCACAAGGATCCAGTTGGGCTGAACATCGATCTGAATTCCGTCTCGTCCCAAGATTTCAGTTCGACTTGGGCCGCGGCGTTACCAAAACTCGTGATGCGACGCGATGCCCTCGCCGGAGTACCCACTGGTTCCATCTCAAGCAACCGGCGCAATTCCGTCGATTCGGAAATCTCCTTCAGCGTTCGCCGTGTTTCCGTTGAATCACGTCGGAATTCCTTTGACTCTCAGATGTCTGTGAAAATTGCTGAACTTACTACAACCCGCAAAGTTGTGTCTACGCGAAACCATAATCAGGTAAAAATATTGAACAACTTTTTTCCAGCAAACAATAGAATCGGTTTTGAAATCTTCAACTGTTTACTATTTGGGTCTTGTTATTCCAGGTACACAGAAGTAGACGCAAAAAAGTCAGTGAGATGTCGCATTTGGAAAAGGCCGGTCGCTTGTTTCGCCGTGGTAGTAACACGTCTCAGGGAAGTCAAGCAGGCACACAGATGCTGTCGGCGTTGATGATAGGAGGAGCTTCAAACCTAGCGTTACCGATGCCGAATATGAAACGCAGGTCTGCCATTGGAGACGGTTTGGACGAACAGATTCTCATTGCCAAAATGTTAGATGGAAGGGGACAAGCAATGATATACAATTGCGACAGTGATGAAAATTTGAGCAGTGAGGAAAATACTAAGAAGGACGTTGACTTGGAAGCGGGAAACGTGGAGAAAGATGAGAGAAATTCAGATAATGAGGAGAGTGAACCAGAAGAGGAAACTAAGATGTTACCATCTCCTGATGAACTAGAGAGGTAAATATATTTTTCATTGAATGAAAGTTCTGTTGATTAAAACTATATTAGTAATAAAATCTTTATATTCATCACAGATGTCGCAGTAAAAGTAGCAACAGAAGCTCCAAAAGTCACGAGAGTCAAAAAAGCAAGTACTTACTGGATGAAACAGTATTGAAACAATTATTAAAAAAATCATCGGAAAATGTTAAGCCGGAAAACGGGGATGAATTAAAAGAGTCTTACAAAGCAATGGCAATTGACGAGCTGGCTTCTACTCTGACTTCATACTGCCCAGAATTAATCAGGATTATGCAGTCTGACGGACAGACAAGCGCGCGAGAAATATCCACACAAACGTCACTGCCGCTCGATATATTGGAAATGGAAGAGGCGAATCAGAATATTTATGAACTGATAAGCAGTCGAAGCTCGAAGGGGACGCAAATATCGCCACAACTTAAGAAGTGCAAAAAGAAAACACAAAAGTAAAAATTGCAATCAGACAAATAGACGAAACTATTTTGACCATCGCTTCGTGTATAAATAAATATAGGCGAATATAGTTTATTCTTGTATATAATTTTGTGTGACTCGTAGATGTGTTCATTTTGATACACGTTTTTTAAGGGCATCGTTAATGAATTTTACGATATATTTTGTACATGAAAAGCAATAAATAAACGCACGTTATGCACGCTTGTTAGTTGTGATAATTGTGCTCAAATAAAATTATTGTCTACGTTCTTTTTTCAAATTCATCATAATGAAAAAACAAATTATGATTAAACCATAAATCCTATTGAATCCTCAAAAGACGTGCTTGCAGAACTATCAAAAAAATCCTGTTTTCTCTGGAATTTCATTAAATTTCTGAAGAACCTGTACGAGAGAAAAATATTAGACAAATATCAGGTCAGCAGGTAACAAAAATCTATTCTGTGTTTGTCACATCGAACGGTGAAAGTGTTCAGGTGGTTTCTTCGGAATGGCAACACCGTGCGGATCAGCTCACTTTTATTTATTATACATGGGCTATCGCTTCGTTCTTCTTTTCCGTCGCAATTATTATTTTTTCCAGGTCTCACTGTCAGCGAAAGTAATTCATAAAGAAGAAATCACCAGCTTAAAGGACAAAGACCTTTTAGATAAAGAGTCTACACAAAACCTGTCCACAGTGTTCTTACCCAAAAATTGCGCTACCAAACAAAGAAAGAAAATAAAAATTATGTAGAAACCCTCAATCTGGAGCTGTTTTCCAGGACAAATTTTGGGACGGAAAGTAATGTAGAAAGTAATGTGGAATTTTAAAGTTGACTTTCTCGCACGATTTTTTACTATATTTTTTTTTTCAATTCGAGCCCGATTCCTCACGCGTACTTTGTGCTTCTAATTTATCAGATTTATTCAAATAGAGATTCACTTTCTAGGCGTTAAAAAAAGCGGACGACTGGATTCGACGAGAAAAAAGAGAAAAGAAAATTAGAGAAGAGGAAGAGAAAAATAAGCAGCCGAACAGGCAGCGAGACGATTGGCGAGTATTCCGTAAATTACGCGAACGAAGGCCCTCGTGACACACATCAATGGCAGTGCGCACTAACGGTATCAGATGAATGACCTACTCTGCCCAAGAGGTTTCTCCCTCTTTGCTACCAATACTACTTTTGTGCTTCCGCCGTTTCTTTTTTGCTACGCACAACCCAAAAGATTTACCACTGCTGTACGCGCCCAATTATATTATATTACACCACATAAATTATCCTCCTTTTTGAAACTCGTCCTTGACTAATGAACTTGGACAAACACAAAACTACGTCGTAATTCAACTCCCAAACTTTTCTGACCATCCGAAGATCCTTCAGCCGCTTGAATGAAATTTCAAATTCACCAAACAAAATTTACATCTTATCCAAAATTAGCTCGTTCAATAAGTAAGTTTAATAATTCGTTTTACAATTTGTTATCAATTTGTAGTTGCAGCTTTGTTAAACATTATGAAATTGTACGATTTTTGATAATGAAGATCATTTCAGTATTGAAGCTCGTAAAATGATTTTAGTTGTGGAAATTTATCTATCCTTTAAGGAGAAATGATATCGATTAGAGAGATAGCGAGAGAGAGAAAGAAAAAAATTTGAATGTTGTTAGAGGATGATGCGCGAAAGACCGGTCGGGAGATTTCACGGGCTTGGCGATCGGGGCATCGGAGTGCGCACACTTTTACCTCTTGAGCTTCTTTCGCGGCATGGTTTAGCCGACGACCAATGATTATAGCTGCAGTAATGAAAGCGCCCTCGCTTGCGCAGGTGCTGTCATGTAGCTGTCATCGCCGTCGCCTCCTCCGCGCTCATTCGCCGACGACAAGTGCACATTGACAGATACTCAAATCATTGTTCCACGTTGTTTTGTTGTGACGACGAAAATTTCACGTGTCGATCATGTCTTCGACCGCTATTCTCATTTCGCTGGTGAGTCAGTGTTTGATAATCGTGTTCTGAAATATTAATTCGAATTAAAATGTTAATACTTATACTTAAGTTTAATTTTTCATTTTTAAAACAAGTGGAGTTGAGTTTGAGTTTGGAGAATGTTTCATTTCGGATCATTAATTTCTTGATCAGCATCGGGGAAGATGATAAAAATCGGCAGTAGCAAATCGGATCTGGTTTGGTAACGAGTTGTAATATCAACGAAACGGTTGTAACGGTAACAAACTAGATGACTTATCGCCGGGTTCAAATATCTTATTACATTTCATTAAAGCTTATTCATCGGCGAACGCTACAATTTATCAGAACGCGCGCGTTACCGTTGTTTGTGTTTTCTTAGATCAGCGACAAATTGAGTGAACAATTTAATCTCTCTTTTTTTCGTACCTCATTAGTCCATTCTAAACTTTTTTTTCAAGCTAATTGAAAAGATTTCTTGAAATTAAAAATTGCAATCTGTTTATCTTATTAATTAATTAATACTAAATTCATTCTTCAGGGTAGATAAAAAACAATTTTCGTGTTGCATCTGGATCGCATTTCAATTGTTAGACTATTTGTAAACGGTTAAAAATTTTTGGTAGTTAAAACCGAGAGATGTACAAAAATCGTTCATTTAAAGGTTGATTGAACTGGAAGAAAATATGTGGCCCAGTGACACTGTATATGTTTCTTCGTAACTTTCACGATTCTAATTGAAGCGAAACAATTTTTCTGGCTATGAACATTCGTGATACCCCGTCATCTGAAGACTACAACTTTTCCTCCAGTAATGTTTCATTTCATCGCGGTCCACATAATTATTCATTAATTAACAACTTTTTTTTTGTTACTGAAAAAAATATAAAGAAACAAACTAACCAATGATCAACTCTCTAATAAACTATTGTCAGGTATTTGGTATTTCGATGCAGATTGGCGCTCTGCAGTCTCTGAGCTGCGATGGAGGAGGGCCAAGTGCTTTTGGATACGACGCCTCTTCGGTTTGCAGCAAGCCTTACAACGCGAGATCTAGTCGAGCTTATTTGGAAAATCTGCCTTGCGATTTCAATAAACAAAGCTGGTGCACCGTTGCGGGCCATCATTATCCATGGTATATGAAATTAAAAAATATATATCACCTTTTCAGACGTTCTTTTCTAGTGTTTCTTACCACAACTTCTATCTAATCTGAGAGTATATGAAAATCAGTGGCTAATTTCTTAAACATTGATTGAATATTTTTCTTTTATTTCTTCAAATTTTATCAAATGGAGTTTTTACCTCAATGAAATAGTTTACAGAAAATTGAAAAATAATGTTTTCCAATGTTGTTCTGTAGGCATGCAGTACGAAGATTCGTACAGGAAAATCAAGGCCTGATGAGACGAATGTATGGCATTGAGAGACAAATTGATATCCTCAAAGCTGAGTTTGATAAAAACCACGTTGAGTTGGAGTACGATGATCAGTATGAGCAATACTTGGATGAAACTAGGTATGTGTGCTACATGATTATAAACTTTTTTTATCCAATCTGAAATTGATTATGCATATTAAATTTGTCGTTTATTTCCAGACGGTATCGAGTCGATGATATGCCAGAGTACAATTACGATGACGATGAATTACTAGGCCGACGGTACATGAACCGTAATGCAGGATCGAGAAATGGGAAGAACCAGAAACGAAATCGAGAACCACCGAAGGGACATTATCGTAAATCAAAAGTACTTGAAAGCCCTGCGTCAACTACTTCATCTACCACTTCTGCCACGACCTTGAAAACCACGCCACTCACGACACCAGAGCCCAAAATCAGCGACATGAATTCAACTTTGTCGACTGTTCCCTCGGCCACGAGTATAACCGTGGAAACCACAACGAGTTTTGAGAAAAAGTCAACGACTGATTTGGACGAGGATACTGAAAAACCAGCGACAACTGTGAGGTATATGGAAATACCGGATGGGGAGGAGGACGAAATCAATGGCACTACGATGTCCACGATTGTTGATCAAATCAATGAGAATCTGAGTATCAATGAGATCCCTGGACAGATTGACAGGTAAATTTGATATTTTTATTCAACAGATCATTCAATCTTTTTTATTTCTATTTTATGAATGATTTCTTTATTGATTGGTTTTTTTGATTCAATTCTGTAGATTAGACACAAACATCGATGAACTGACGGAAATACCAGAAGATAAGGAAGTGGATTCGGAACCATTCGACGACACTTCGCTCGAGTCTGAATTCAGACATGAAGCAGCAACATCCTTGAATTTGAATAGCGAAAGCACGCAGAGCACGAAGAAGCCTTTGGTCGAAGCGCAGGAGTTCAGACCGCGTCCGGAGTACTCGTCGGAGAATAAGCTTGGCTCTGCGAAACCCGATAATTCTGATACTCAGCATTATCACCAAGATATGGACAATAAGAATCAGCATCGTGAGACCGTTCTCAAGCTTCGTGGCGTGTAAGATTTATTATCTAATTACTTCAATTATATCCTTCAAAACTTCAAATAAATTTAACTTTGAATTAAAATTTTATAATCAATCTCATTTTATTTCAGAAACGCTTGTCCTGTGAAAGATGAAGTTGTCGCTCCTCTATGGGCAAACAATACGCGAGGTGAAGTTCTGGCATTGATAAATCATTATCCGTTTGAACAATATGTTCATTGGGAAAAGTGCACGTACGTATTTGAGATAAATATATCATTTTGTTTTAGATCAACAACTTATAATGAATAATTTTATATTATTTTGATGAACACTTTTAGGCACGAGAACAAACAAATGTATTGCAGAGACGGTTGCAGGTGTGAACAACAATATCGACTCCACAGACTGCTAGCGTTTGATCCGAACAACGAGTGTCGCGGCATTTTCAGCGACTGGTTCAAATTCCCGAGTTGCTGTGTATGTCGGTGTTACGATTTGCCACTTGAATTTCGAGTTACATCCCGATCTCCGCGAATTTTAAATCGGAAAGTCAAAATTCGAACCCCGCGTTATTAATGCCATGAAGTTCGAACAACAAATTATTGTAACCAGACTTGATAAGGCTCGTGAATTAAATGACACAATAAGCAAAGTGGGATTGTTTTAAAGTTCGTCGATTGTTATTCAAAAGAACATGTTATTGAAATTAGCATCGCTCATTTTTAATATAATATCATTATCATTGTAGTTTTTTTATTTTCTTAATTGTAAATTTTAATTTTAAGATGTTAGTTTTTACACTACAGAACGACTGAAGTTTTAGACTATTTAGAATTACGAAAGGCAGTTAGTTTGAAAAAAATATTATTGATCAAACCACAAATTATTTATAATATAAAATTACTTCGAACAATTATTAAGATAATAAAGAACCTTATACAAAATTGAAATAACATTCATATCAATTCAAATATTTTTTCAGATGGAAAAACTAAAAGTCAAAAAATTAGTCAGAATTCTGTCAAGAATTAAGAAGAGTGGAACATATTTTAATTTTCTAAAATGTTTAAATCACTGCCTTGTTCTAGTGTTAAAAAAATTCATTGTGATTCACTATGGACGGAATATGTTATGCTAAAATAATAACAATAAGCCAAAATCAATCAAAGTTAGTATTATGAGATAGGGGTATAGTTTAATCAGTTTGAAATACAATAATTTGTCATCATTTTTATTTGTTCTTTGTACACGCAAGCACGTATCGTTGACATGAAAAGGTTGTATAAACAATAACGAAAATGAAACATTAATACTTTTTGGACATCCACTCAAAGCTAAAGAAATTCAACAGTAATACTTAAAATATCGTCGTGTACCGCATAATTTCGTAACTAATAATATCGTGTATAATCATGTTACAATCATATTTATGCACGTATTGTATGTATGTACATATAATATTCAAACATAAATCGGAATACTTATTCCAGTGTATGAAGAAAGTGTGTATAAATAATATTTCATATACATTAGGATGGGTCGAAGACAACTGTTATTATTTAAGTTGTTTCTTCATTTATTTTTGTTATTTGTTACCATTTATTTGACACAAATAAAATATTGTATCAACGTTTGTATTTCTAGATACCTCGAACACATATTAGACGCGGTTAAAAATACCAAATAGTGACAAACAAATAAAATAAATCAATTATAGAAACATGGATTATGCATTTCATTATTATTTTTTTTTTATAAATGTTGAAGAAACTCAATCGCAGACACATCCCGATTGGGACCAGCGAAATCAAATACACTGTCATGGCTGCTGCTGGTATAGTTTGTGAAAATTTGTCAATTGAATGAAAATTGTTTTGTTTGTTAAAATATTTTGTAGATTCTCAACTTCGTGTATTTTTTAATGACTATTTGATGCATTCAATATAATAGAAGCAGCAGCCATGAATTTTAATTACACAAAAATATGTCAAATTTTGCATAAATTTCTGCTAATACGTATATTCATATTCATAAAAGATAATTACAATATTCGGCATTGAAACAATTTTATTTCAAGCGAAAAATGTCTGAATGAAAGAAAAATTGTATATCGAAAAAAGTGACGACATTTTTTAAAATTCAAACAGTGATATTCTAAAATGTAAATCTTTGTTACATTATTACAGTTATGGTAATATTTAATATCAGCTTCTCAGAAATTTTACATGATTCTGTGCTTGTGAAGACATTTCAAAGTTTAAATTTAAAAACGTATAATGAATCGACTTACAAAAAGAAAAAGAAAAAATTTTTTCAGGTTTTTTATGAATCGATTTCGTTTTTTACAAATACGGAATAACGGTTGCGGTTATTAAAATAAATCGGTTTTGAGCAGTTTTCGGATTTGATTTAATTTTCGTGTTTTTTCATATTCTGTCTCAGATATGACGAGAATTTCGTTTTAAATTAGATTTTAACACGAAGATTGACGACGCCAGGAAATTTGTTTAGTTACGACAACCCTTGTAACAAATTGCAATTTTCTCTTTTCATTACGGTTTTACTTTCTAGATAATAAAAATATTCTCAGAATCTTTCAACTGTACAAAATTTTTCATTATTAAACTGAAAAAACAATATCGTACAATCTGAAATATATCATTTGCTTATTATAATGAATACAATGCATATCGATGTCGCATAGATTCAAAAAACTACGACGATGGTGGTGGACACAGAGAAGTTTGAAGAATAGTTTTGGGACGGATTTTTCTACCATTTAGAGAGAACGATACCCAATTGCAGGACGTATGAAAATATTTCAACATACAAACTATTCGAAAATTGTTTTGGATGATGAACGTGCCATTGTTCAGAATAAAAATATCGAATACGAAAAAAAAATGATAATTGAAAAAGCTATTTTTTAGTCTACATTTTTTTTAATGTCTTCAATAATCTTCAATATTCGGAATGATGATTTTTTTTTTGAGCTTACATATGAAGTATCATGATGTTGAAGTTGAGTTTGACTACAAGTTGACCATTTGACTACAAATGTACAGTTATCATTATTATTTCTACTTGATTTTGAATATAATTTCAGTAATGTTTCACAGCCTGAAATCACAGAATTTGTAGAGAAAAAAATCGGAAACTGTACACGGTGAGGACAAAATTTCAGTTAGATGATAATGAGTCTGGTCAAGAATCGAAGAATCGATTAATGAAAGTTCATCAAATTATTCAATTGTTCAAAGTTCTGGGCTTCTCCTGGCGAAGAAAGTAGAATGTAATACACCGTCTGGCCTTATTCCTTTGAATAGTAAAGTTAATTTATTATTTTTTTAATATATTTTACTCGTATACCGGAATACATAAAAGCTCCAACCCAACATTCGTCGTAATCTGAACCTATGGTATTGTACAAATCATATACACAATCGTTAGTTATGATACTAGCGCGCTCTACCGTAAGAACAATGCTGACCCCCCAACCCCTTAGACCTGGCGTACGTCACCAATTAGTTTTTTTACTCCTAAAATTTATGATACTTCGTGCTCTTTTGATTGTGGGTACATCTCACCTCATTAATTTATTCATTGATTTTTTTACACCGGGATATTACATTGATATTAATTCAAAGAAGTAATCACACTTTCAACATTGTATCATAAAATTTTATCATACAATTCAAAGACGTATTAAATTGCATGAATTCTGTGATTAACTATATTCAATAATTTATCTTGGATCGGAAGAATAACATTCAATTCTTATTTTTAATACATAATTTAATTATTTTGTCACAAATATTTGATTGTAACTGTAGGAGTAAAAGATTTAAAATACACACCTAATTTCAGAAGTTTCAACCCTGTAGATGGTTTTATTTATTGCTTGTTTATTCGTCTATGATTTTTGTCACAGTGTATTTATATCAACCTTAAAAACAATTTGTACGTTAATTTTAAAAAGGCTCCGAAAGAGGTACATTTTGAGGTACATGACAGAGATTAATGACTGGAATTTATTGCATCCAAAAGTTTGTAGAATTCAATAGTCAATTGAATGATTGACTTATTTGTGCAAATTTATCACCGTTCTCTGAAGGGGGTGCATAAATCTATATCACAATATTGAATATCACATTATATTGATTAATACCAATTAATAACGCTGTATGTTGGTATTATAATGAAATCTAAAAAAATATTTTTTTTTTCGGCAATAAAAAATATGGGGTACTATTCTGAATTTTTAAGTTATCCCTGCCCCCCAGAGAGAAGGGGAACCTTGATTATGGGATCGATTTTGGTATCATTGGATAGTGTTTTGACAAATATTTGATACGTATTTTTTTATTTTCTATTTTTATTGAAAGTTTTCGTGATAGTTTGGTGACACGGATCGTTTGAAACACACTGTATAAAATACTTTTAGAGTGTCTCGTCAACACCCGACGAAAATGCGTCAACAATAGGATCGCCTAACGAGGTAGAAGCGCCAGCGCTTTGACTACCCCGTGAGGAAGACGCGCCAGCGCTAGAACTGGCCCGTAATGAAGCTGCAATATCCTTAGGACAATCTAATCTCCCCATGGCCACTATTTACGTCAGAAACGCCACCAGAGCACTACAAAAGTACGTGTAAAAATACATATACACAAACAAATTATTGATTGATTTCTTTATTGGACGCAAATGTGGCAAATTATGTTTAAAGCAGTGTCGTGCATTTTGACATAATTCCGGAGAACTCAACAGCGGGTAGAGATATTTTTGCAGATCTTATTTCTAAGATCTTCATCCGCCAGGAAAGTGGCAAGTTATCAATATCAGTTGTGTGTTATTTATCTGGATACGTTATTTTTTTTAATATTGTTCCATATATGTGATATTTTTGTTTGTGATATAGATGAAGCACACGTTTTGAAGGAAGGCACAGACGATAACAAGTTAACACTCTCAGTTAAATATTTCCGACGTATATAAGACCGTATACGTTTACAAAAATATGACCCTCTTTCTTTCAGTTTGATCACGACCGCAGTTCAGTGATTCAAAGTCTTCTTTAGAAATGCAACGAATATTTGTTCACATAATCACAGAAACCAATTTTTTAATTTCATTAATGCGGAAGGCTGATTTTTGAGTATGATTATTTGTTACAAATATAATTATTCTTTCGGAGGCAGGAACAGATCAGGACTATCGAATTTATGACAATTCCAACTTTCTATATACTATAAAAAGATGTTGGCGAGACCTGGATTATATTGCAATAACTTATTCTTCCTTTGTGATCTATTACAATGATAAAAGATTCACATCAGAAGTATGGATTTATTAGTGTGGAAATATATTTTCATAACTTCATTTTTAGTCTATATATCGAATATCAACGAGCTAATCAGAAATAAATATCAAAAGGAATTTGAGGAAATAATGATAAAAAATTTAATAAAATACAATTGATCATAGTATAGAAAATAAAATAAAATAGCATACGTATTTTTTATACCGCGTAAATAGAAATTAAACAAGTAATTCTGCTGAATTTTATACATAATCGACTTAACAGTTTTCAATTCCTTATTAATAATCAAATCGTCATATAGTTTGACACTTATATTGAGTTGGATGTTGCATAATTATTATATTCACAGATTCAAATATGATATTTAATAATAAAGAATAAATACACATTTGACTAGCTATCAAGTTATCTAATTTGATACAAATTTTATATGAAATAATTCCTTATAATATAGTTGGTATACTGAAAATTCACAAACACTTAAGTAAAAAATCCTTTCCAACTGAAAACAGTTTTGACAGGTATGCTTAATAAATCTATAAAAACTAATCAATTATTAATGTCATATTTGAATCCTTATTTGAACAACAACTTCATTACTAATAAACTTTAATTGATACGTTTGAAAAATTCTAAACGTATACTATATTGTCAAAAAGTGCTGTTAATTAGTATGTATCCACTTTAATTCCAAAAATAATAGTAGTGATTTTTAACATTTAGTTCAACATTTTGTTATTAGTTAACAATATACTGATATGTTGTAAATTTATGTCCACACTTAGTGATTTCGTAATTCAGTTATACGCCCATCATAAATAACAACCTGAATTTTCGTTTCTTGTTTTATAAATATAATTAACAATATCGCACCTAATTGATCTTATCACCGAAAATGTTGTATCGCAGTTCAACTTTGTTCAAAAAATTGTCAGTAGAGTAAATATGTTTTTTTTTTTTTTTTTTGTAAGTAGAAGCGAGTGAACTCTTATCCATAGCAACAACCTTGTAAACTGTAATTTTTGGTCTCTGTCTAAATCTTATACCTAAATATTGTCTCGTTGTTCAAGAGCAATGTACTTCAATAAAACATAATGTCCAAAAAAGAAATTAATAAAACTGAATAGTAAAATTTGTCACTTAATTCGTTCAAATATTCATTTGATCTCTTCAACTTCTGACGCCAAACAGACATAAACTAAACGTAACTCTTGAAAGTCATGTGCGTAAAAAAATTGATCTGCACATTTCTGTACAATATTTGCAATTCGGATAATACAATTCGTATTCGCCTCGTATTTTAAGCGAATACTTGATAATATTAATAATATAATATAATTATTTATAATATGAATATAATAATATATACGATATAATATATATCTTCGCCTCAGACGAAAAAGGGCCTGTTTGAGTTAATAGATACAAAAGAGCCTTTTTAAATTTCGTTTATTTTGACAAAAAAGCCTATTTGAAACTAATCATTTAAATGGCTTATCTCATAAATTTTAGATGAAAATGACATAAAAAGGTTTATCTGAACTACATTTTGAAAAGCGTCCTATTTCTCGTTTTTCATCACACGAAAAAGGGCCTATTTTGTAAAACCCATTTTTTTGTAAGTTGCTCATTTCAAGCTACTACGTAAATAATCACTTACGCGTCCTCGGTACAAAAAATATAATATAGATCATGACCCGTAAATGTAGGATTCGAAACGAGCGTGATGTGTGACGCAAGACTTCACACACGTTTAAAATTCTTCACCTAAGGCTCTTGATAAATAATATACTATTAAAATTCCAGATGTTTTGAAGTTGTAAGCAACTGATTTCTCTAAAATGACCGAGGAGTAGAAGAGGACTACGAACTGTGGGGTAAAATAAAACTTATGATTTTCAAATTATAATTATTAATCTTTTTGATGTCATTTAAAGACTTTTAATCTTACAGTATCTACGCCATCACATCACCTACAAAATTACAAGACAGCATATGTCGCCCGTGACCTTGGCGTCAGAATTAGGATCAATTCCAGAATCACATCAATTCTTTTGCTCGGATAGAGTCACATTATTGTAGACAATCTAGCAAGAAAGAATATTTAGATGAAACTTTGAAAGTTTCATTGGATACAAATTAGAAAAAACTTATTCTGGATAAATTAAATTAGCTAATGACAAAATAAAACACTTGGAAACTATATTAGAGCAAAATTTGATCCCACCAGAAAAGCGATATTATTACTATAAGTTAATATATCCATGATTTAGACTAACATTCCTTCATTTATTAAAACTCATAATAATTATTATGATAAAAGATAAAAATGATGTATTTCATTAATAAACTATGTTTAAGTTAAAGAAAAAAACATCCAAATATAATAATGTTAAATTATTTTTAAAAGATAGGTTTATTTTCATCTGTAAGATAAAAAAGTTAAAATAGCCCGTTTTTTGATCAATTATTTGAATAAGCTCTTTTTCGTTACTTCGTGTGAAATTTCTGAAATAAGCTAATTTATAATCATTTTCAAATAGGCCCTTTTCTGTCAGAATAAACGAAATTTGAAGTAAGCTCTTGTGTATCCATTAACTCGAATAGGCTCTTTTTCGTCTGGGGCGACGATACAAAAGAACAACAAACAAATAAAATAATTACATACAGAATATGTACAGGAACCGAGTATCACGTGTGGCAAAATGTCTTCATTTTGGCAGCAGCAAAACTTGCAGAAATTCCAAGCGGGCCGCAATACGCGAAACGTTTCGACTGATCCGTTGATTATCTCAAACCTTCATCTTCATCGCAGTTACTATACCTTTTGTTGTTTGCAGGAAACAAGAACATAATAATAATATACGTAATGTTACTTGGCAAAGATGGCAGATCGTTATAGACAGGATCGGTTGATAAACGAATGTGAATGTGGATAACGTAAGGGCCCCCGAATGGAATTAGATTGATTTCCATTGCGTTTTGTGGGAGCCCCCCCTTAAATGTCAGAGGGGGCCGCGAGGAATCCATAACGCCTTGCTCTGCTCTTCGTCGACTGCTCCTTTCACTTGAGTGCAGATGTAAGCAACATTTACTCCTGCTGGGATTACACCTGCAAATTAAAAATAATTCCAGATAAATGTTGCCTCGAACTAGGATAAACGTCAACTGAATCGATGATAATTACATGATATGTGATGTCGATATTCCGCTTCAAGTTTCAAGGCATGCTCGTACATTTCTTTGGCTGCTTTAGCACTGATTTTATCACTGGGATATCTCGAATCTTTAACTTCTTTGATCTGTTTGGTACTCTTAAACTTAATTAACAATACGATCGGATATATCTGATGCCTGTGCAGCCTTTCAACAGATGCAATCGAGATGTCCAAAATACAGTGAGAATTCTGTAAAAAAAATTTCAATCTTAATACCGTTTGTTTAATCTTTCAAAATGAAAAAAAAAAAAACAACAATTTTAATAACAAACCTTTTCACAAATATTCTTCACGGCTTGAACAGTGGTACATTCAAAGTAAGTGCCTTTCTTTCTGTAATCCACATAGAGTGCGTCGCGCAAACCTTGATCGAGCGTTGCTTGAGAACAATGCATTGCTTCTGGAAGACATTTTGTGAATTGAGACGGGTACTCTTGTAAAAGTTTTGTTGCTACGCATTCGCTTAGTGGCCCAATTATTAATATCGGTCTCAATGCTGGATCTGAAATGAACAAAAAACTTGATATCCTCAAATCAAACTTTTGAATGCATTTATTCTGTGATCCAAATAAAAAACTTACAGTCGAGTCTTTCGACACGTTGATAACTGGCTGGCATGTTTTCTTCATTAAGCGTCCCACTGTCACTGTACCAACCCATGCTGACGCCTGTAAGAGCTGACAGTTCCTTGCTGTCCCTACTAGACGAGCGCTGATGCTTTTTTCGTCTGAAGAAGCTTCTTCGCGCGCTGGTCGTTCCACGTCTTCCAGCATCTGTTTCCAAATCGCCCAACGACCTTCTCAAAAGTAGTTCCTCCTCAACCCTGAAATCACGTTTAACTTATTAAATACATCAAACATTTGTTTTCACTACACAAACAAACAGCTTTATTTTTTATCATTTTAAAAATAAATTTGAAGCTTTGTCATACTTGAACTTGCTAGGAATAATTCCACATTTTTGCCGTCTGCCAGTTTGATCAACGATCCAAGCTCGCCAATGACCAGGAGTGCCATTGAACATGGTGTTGTCAACATAAAGGATGTCATCCTTGTTAAACCGCAGCTGGAAATTGTCTCCGTCTTCTCCAACGCGATCGAACATTGCTTTTACGTAAAAGCTATCACCGGGCTTGTCTTTAACTTCGTTGTAGCGCTCAAACATATACTGTGCGACTAGCGTCACTTTGTCAGCCGGACGTGCTAGTTCGAGAGCCGCCTGCTCTGCCGTGGCTTGGCGCAAATCCACACCGTTGTACTCCAGAATTCGATCACCGGTTCGAAGACCAGCATCCTCGGCTAGACAACCTGGTTGCACTGAGTGTACAAATATGCCTACCCCGTTACCTCCTACGAGTGATATACCTAAATTTGCACATTTGCGAGTCTCGATGAAGAGGTACCTGCAATCAATAAAAAATTATCAACATTTAGAATCAGTTGAAATAATTTAAGCTCAAAAATGGAAATTATCTTATTTCTGGAGGGAGAAATTTACCTGGGTTCTGTGGGCGGAGTAGGTGTTGGACTCTTCTGACTCTGGTCTTCTTGCGTAGGACTGCGCACTGCGTTTTGGCGTTGCAATGTAAGCCCCGAGCTAGGTTGGCTAGTTTGTGCGCGTGTGAGGGTGCCGCCGGCAGCACTGCGTAACGTATCCAAGGTCGCCGAGTTGCGCATGTTATCCAAGGTCGCGGAGCTTCTTAGTTCCGGTTTGCGGATGTTGATGTCCAGGGATGCTGAATTGCGCAGGTCACGTTCCTGAGCACCGCTGTTAGTGCTCCTAATATCCAAAGACGCTGAGTTTCGTATTTCTCGATCTCGAATAGGATTGAGGGTTGAGGAAGCGTCTCGTTCAGGTTCCGACGATTCCAGGGGTTCGATGGTGGTTTTGCGGGGAGCTTCTGGACTATTGCATGGCGTTGGAGAACCGCTTCGACTTCCACCTTCTTCTGCCCCGTCGTCGTCTGACGATGAGGAACCACTGCCTTCTAACTCATTGTATTCTTAAGGACATATCAAAACACCGATTAGTATAACGGAATAATGAAACTTGTAAAAAAAAGTATTTCAAAAGTAATTTCAAAAGGTACGTCAATATAAGATCAAAATTTGAACTTAATTCGAAAGAGTGAGATAAATTTAAATGAAATTACAACATCAAACATCAATCGTGCAGGCAACGTTTGGAATGAGGTGGAATGAAAGTTGACTGAACATTTTTTTTATCCCGGCCCGTTAGCACCCTCTCCAGATACTTACTATCAGGACTATACTGGACCAGCATCGTAATGGAATTACCGCACTGACGAAGGACGTTGGCGGCAAGTTGATAGGTGGCACTTCTCATGTTGATCCCGCAGACCTCGAGCAACTGATCGCCAATTTGGAGGCCCACTTGGGAGGCGAGGCTGTGCTCGTTGACCGTGGAAACGAAAACGCCTCCGCTATCAAGACACGATATCTGTATACCTAGAGGTTCGACGGATTTGTCGATGTGCACCCGTCTTAGTTCTCCTGGCGCAGGAGGCCTTGGTTGTGAATAACAATAATCAGGCATACTAGATCGTTTGGAGGCGCTAGTGGGAGTCGCACTAGAGCCACCTGTACCGGGATTCAAAATTTCTACATAAAACGTAGGGCTGCCCCTTTCAGAGGTCCGTTCGATGCTGCCAGTTGAGTGTTTTCCTATGCTGCTTTTGGACGTGACACTGGGATTAGAGGGAATACGAAAACGCTGGTTCTCCTTTTTCCTGGGGAAGGTGCCGCCCTCGAAGCCAGGGGTGTAGGTGGTGACCTCGTATGGGCTGGTGATCGGGTGAAGTCGAGGTTTATGATAGTGCAGGTCGATTGAGGGTGTGACCGAATGCAGGTGACTGAGTGCTGGACTGTACGGGGGCTCGAAGCAGAAGGAGCGTGCATCCGGCAGTCCGATGGACTCGCCGGACTGCGCGGATGGTAGGGACGGGGGCGAAGGGTACCGCGAGCACAACGACGAGTTCTGCTGGTGCGGATGTGGGTGTGCATGCGCGTGCGCGTGCCCGTACGCCGGAAATGAGAAGTTACCGGGACCGACGAGCTGCGGACCGCTCCTAGGTCCGGGGGTGGCGCCGCCACCGGCGTATAGTTGCGAGTACACGCGACTGTGCTGTTCAGGCCGCGAAGAGCCCGGCACGGACTGCTGCGAGGACTCCTGCTGCTGACTCGACTCTCGTTTCTTTGTCGTGATGTAATCCGACTTGACAGAAAAATCGATGCTGCTCTCCGAAGGCCCGAGACTCGAGGCCAGACGACTGTCGCTAGCATCTAGGTCGCTGGCGGATTTTTTCGAGTCAAGGGAGATGTCCTTGAACTGGATCCCTGGTGTAAACGATTTCTGACCAAATAGCTGGCCAGACTTGGAGAACACCGGCACGGGCGTCTCCACCGCTTTGTAAACGGTGTGCCTGTTACTGACATTAGAAAAGTTCATTAGAGGGATGGGGTTGGACACGCGATTGTAGTTGTAACTCTCGTACTTTGGCGGCTGATTCAGCAGAACGCTCAGAGGCAGACGTTCCTTGGTTTTTCTTGGATGCAGAATCGTCCCGGTGCCGTTCTGGATGAGAGGGCCGCCCCGCGCTTTTGGCCAGGTGCCGCCGTTCTTCTCACCCTTTTCGGTGCCTCGTCGTTTACTTCGTTTCAACACCACTCCATTCTTCACTTCGGCGCCACTTTTTTTGTGATGCTCGGCGGTCTCCTCGCTCTCCAGAACTGAATCTAGCTCGGCAATTGCTTCAGTTGCTTGTTCCTGATCGAACGTGCTGGGACTCAAGTTTCGATGTCGTTTTTTCTTCTCCTCCCGATCCTTGCTGTGTTTGCGCCCTCGCGGGAACGATATCTTGTCGCGGATGTTGTCCCACGCGTTGCTGATCCCGCCGCTTGGCTTTTCTGAGCTCATTGATTTTGACACTTTATAGACACTTCTGTCACCGAAGTTCGGAGTTATGTAACGACGCTCATAATAAGCGTCCGAGTTTGCTTTCAACAGGAGACGCTCTTGCTCGGTCTGAGAACAATTGTTGACCATTTTCTGCTTTTCGGGGATACTGAAACTGGCGTCCATTGAAATCGCCTCCGCGCTCCCTGAAGCCGGCAGAGGAATGCCTTTGAGAGTTGTTATAGTCAAAACATCAGATGTTTGATCGTTAAGAATCGATGTGGCTTCGTGAGCTGACGTTACACCGTCCATTGGTTTACTGTTAATCTGTTAAGGCAAAAATAATTGCTTTTAGTTTTACAAAACTTCTAAATAAAATTCAAATTGTATGTAGAGAAATCATCATTACATTCAGAACCCTATCTCCAACAGCTAGATATCCATCTTTTGCGGCCAGACTTCCGGGTGCAATTTTCGAAATGTAAATTCCGGTCTCCAAAGTAATGCCATGAGGTACAGAGCCAACTGGCAATTGCGTTGTTCTCAAAGCTCTTCGACTGAGACGTCGCCTTCTAATCGTGAACGTAACAGGAGATACCGCTGATGTTCGCAGTGTTTCCATAATCGTTCTCACTGATCTCACGTGGATGTTGTTCACTTTCAAGATACAGTCGTTGACTTGCAATTTCCCTTCGATCGCGCTACCTTGTGTAACCTTTAACAAATATTTTATAAGTTGCAAAAAGAAATCTAAGAGAAATTGAACTTTAAATTGTATTTAAAAATACAACAGTGTAAACAAACCTGAGCAACATAAATGCCACCATCGTTTGGATAATACGGATTGTCTCTGCCTCCAACAAGCACTAATCCTAAATCATGTTCCGAGTCGGTGCAGATGCGACTCAAGTCGAGATGCACTGTGAGAACCTCCCACTCATTAACCTCGCCCTCGATAGTCGAATCGTGAACATGAGCTACACTTTGGCTGTACTGGAGACCAAGCAACGGGTGATCTCCCGACTCAATCTTCTCCTTCAAATCCTTTAGTTCCTTTGAAGCTTCATTCCGCTGCTTCTTGATATCATCAGAATCGCGTAAAGCTCGTGCTAGTTCCGTCACCGCGCGATCTCGCTCCTTCTGCAACCGATCGCAAAGAGTACGAATACTTTCTCTCTCAAGGACGATCTTGTCGCGTTCACTGAACGCCCAATCGCGTCGCCTCTTGGACACCTCGGCCTCCTGGACAGCCTCTTCAAGATCCGCCTGTAAGGTTTCGACAATTTTGCGCAGCTTGTCTATCTCGGAGTTGGCCTGGTCCAAATTTTCCATATGCTCCTTGTCCCGTTTCGCATAGTCACGCGTGTTCGTCTCCTTTTCTGCCTCTTTGTTTGCGATGTCGCGCTCGCGATTGTACGCGTGCAGCTCCAGACGATTCTTGCAGTCTCGGTTCGAACCCTCAGAATAGTCTCCAAACTTTTGTCGCAACTCGTTGCATATTTTCAGTGCCTCGTCGCGATCATGCAGAGCCGATGAGATCTCTCGTCTGAGAGTTTCTATCTGATATGACAAGGTCTTTTTCTGAAATTGAAAAAATTCATTTTAAAAAAATCATGCCAACTTTGAACTTTAAAAATAATTTGAAAACAAATCGACCAACCTCTTCTACCAGTTGTTTGTTTTGATTTTCCAAGTGTGTTATTTTGGAGTATGCTTGGGACAGATCATCGCCAAGCTTTTCCATCTCTTTATGAACGGTATCGCGTTCGCCCATAATTAAACTGTACTCTTGCAAAGCAGCATTTCTTTCCTCAGTAAGTCTCTTGATATCTTTGCTGGCTTTCATACGCGCAACGGTGGCTTTGTTGATTTCCTTCATAGCTTCCTCATGCTGCCGGTGCACTTTGGCCAAAGCTTCCTTGTACTCGTTGCGTTCCCGAATTGTGATGTCCCACTGTCGGATCACAGCGTTGCACTGCTGCTTCAAACCGTCTCGCTCGTGCGACCAACTGTTTTGCTCCACAACTATTTCCTCGTAACACTTTTTCAGTCTTGTAGCCTCTTCTTGCGCTAGTTTTAACTGCAAAAAAAACTTTTACTCTCAATAAACAGCCTGGAATCATTTATTCCACGCTGCGCCACGATATATGAAACACCCATTTATACAAGAATGAGAAATGATTTTATTTACACGTCACATTCATTCTATGTTCAGAATCAGGCTGACATGTCAATATTGAAGTTAATGAGACTTGACAACAACAATAGACAATTGCAAATTAAAATTCGTATTACCGTTCCGAAGCATGCAACATATTAGTCTAACATTTATTTATAACAAATTTGTAATTCTTGTAAAATTAACGTGGTTTAATATTGGTTATCGATCTGACCTATAAAACGGTGACATTTATTTTATCCTTGTTCTAAATAATCATTTTCTGTAGGTGAAAACTGACGCATTTATGAAATTCAGCACTGCTCTGTTGAATAATAACAAATATTAAACCGGATACAATATCGAACAAACTGGATAGTCGAGTAAGGGATGAATTGAAGTTAGTATGTTTAGAAATAAAAAAAATAGAGTGTATTTTTGTTTGAATCAATAACTCGATAGAAATATCATGAAATAACAAAAAAGTAGTTCAATATATGAAAAAATAATTTTTTTTTCAGAATAATAATTCAATTTTTTTTAGTATTGTGACAATTTATAAAATACTTATCAGTAATAAATAAAAATAAGAATCCAAGAGAGGCGCAGTTTTATCACATTCTAATGCATCATTATCGATTTTTCTATATTTTTATAATCCGAATAAAAACTCATCTACTTAATTTATCGGAATCAAATAACCCGATATAAGTAGTGCAATAAAAATCACTAACAATTCCCAATTGTTTTGAAACCAATCCTCCGGGTTTCTTCTACTATCAAACTCAAATTAAATTGAATACAATAAGTACAAGATCAAGAAAAAAAGTGATATAAAAATCAAATAGAAGTATTGCGATGTTATCAAAGTGTAATCAATAGGTTTAGATAATCTATGATATCAAACCAGCTTAGTTTTACGTCAAACCCGTTAGATACAAATGATCTAATAATACGATATCTATTTCATAAAATGTTCAATCACCAGAAAAACTCATCATGTAAAAAAGTTGGTGGATAAATTACAGATTTGATGTTGGACTGTACCTTATTAACAGCAGACGTGTGTTGCGTTATAAGATCATCGTAATGTTTCCTCAAAGTGTCGTATTCACTTTTAACATTATCATACTTCCTCAACGCAGCCATATAGCGCTGGTTCATAGCATCGCTATTGTTTGGGTCGGTCAACAGCAGCTCCTGATTTTGACATCGCAATTCCGAGACTTCCTTCTGCAGAGACTGGACCTCGCGGTCCAAGCGTTGCTTGTCGTTCACCAAATCTTGATACTTTCCCCTAAGTGCAGAGCTTTCCTGGGAGGTAGCTTCTAACTGATTCATAGCCGCAATGTGTTGTCCTCGATAATACTCCAACTCTTTCATAGTATGCTCACACCTAAAATTAAACAAAAAACCCATTAATGCCAACTCAAGGCCAAAAAACGCCTTCTAATAAATGTTTCAATTGTTTTCTGGTTACATCAAAAAAGACATGCAAATAGGGGACAAATGAAGCCAGGTGGTTCAGCAAATAAGTAATAATACATCAAAATAAAAACAAAATTGTAAACTTGAACTAAACAAAATGTGCACAAACCGTCTAATGGATTCAGAGTGCTTATGTCTAAGTAGCTGCAATTGGTGTTGGGCCTGCAAACCGTCATAATCCGTACAACATTCAGGTCCACCGCTGGGACTGCCGACACTGCTGTATCCTCCATTATCCCTCTCTATATAAACAATTAATCAGGGACAATGCAAACGAAAAAAAAAAACATAAGTTAACAAATAAAGGTAGATGCATGCTTTTAATCAACGCAAATTGTGTGATAAAATCAAAATTAATAATAAATAGTCGAAAATTTTCTCATTTCTTACCCAAATTGAGCGCCCCATCTGAAACAAAAATGAATTGATGATGAGTGTTATGAAAAAGTTCGTCTGAGTTATTTAACGTTCAGATTTATTGTTTACGGTCAGATTGTTGCAAAAATGAAAATAGTAATAATTCATTGTTTCAGTCAGTGAATAAAAAAGTAAACAAGGAACAGAAGCTTTCACCAGGAAAGAAAATAAGAGCTACGCATGCAAGCATCGCGAATCACTCTCCACATGGGAAAGACAAATGAAATAATTCGGTTCAGAATACTGATAAGAGATCAAAACACGTTGATATTGTTAGCAATTAGGATTGACAATATTTTGGTATCAATAAATGGTTAGCAATTATTACCAATTAGGATTGACAATATTTTGGTATCAATAAATGGTTTTGTTTTCCTTAATACAGAGAAACTTTTTAGAAAGATTTAAAAGAATTAATATTTTTACATAAAGTGAGTTAATATTTGACAGCCTTTTGGATTATAAAAAAAGAACGTTTTTTCATCAAGCTAACTTCAAAAACAACTTTGCTAACAATAGCTATTTAAAACAAACAATAGAAAAACAACAAAACAAAAATGAACTCACTGTTAGCAACAAGGTATGGGTATGTGTGTGAGCATTCAAAATAAATAATTTTGACAAAACCAGTCTCTTTAAACAATCTAAAGACAAAAATAGTTATTAAGGAGAGAAAAAAAAGGAAGGAGAGGGAAAAAAAGAAAGGTTGTAAAAAAGATGACGAAAGCTGTGATGACAGTTGTCTTACCGCTACTTCCAGCACTGTCCAGCGAGGAGGCACCAGAAGCCATGCTCTCCATTGGGTTGTAATGTTTGAAGCAGCAGCTCGAGCCTATCGACTGGTGTGGCGCGCATGGGAGCTCATGGCAACCGCGCAGTCTCTTCTTCTTTTTTTCTTCCTTCTAGCTCGCTCGTTTGGAAAAAAGGCACCGCCGCGCTGGAAAGCCTGGCTGCTGCCGCCGCGGCGATCACCAACCGAGCGTCGTTGCCTCGCGTTACTTTCGGCTCACCTGTTGCACCGTTCGGCCTGGCTATTAGCCATTTTCATTCGCCATCACCGCGCGCACAGGCTCGCCTCCTCCGCTCTCGCTGATTGTGATTGTTGCTCTCTCCCAGTCGCTGCTTTCATCCAGTCCTTCCTTTTTCGCCCTTTTTTCCTCTTCCTTCCTTTTTCCCCCCGCGACACTCTTTCAGTACGTGCTCGTCGCTGCTTTCTCTCGCTCTCTCCCTAGAGAATTCACGCTTCTTCGGTTTGTCACCATCTTTGTCCACCATCGGCGGACAAAATGAATGCCACGCGTTTGGCAGCAACAAACAACAACCGATCGCAGACAACAAACTCTCTCAACAACAAACAAACCGACTCTAACCTGTCATCATTTTTAAGGTTATGTCCGTGATTGATCCCCCGCTCTCTTCTCAAATTCGCGCAACTCTCTCCCCAAAGACGACTCTCCAAATTCAATTTCCGCGTGAGAGGGGCCTTCTAGTTTTTCCCCTCTGTTTACAGTTACCGTCGGTTGGTAAGCAAGTCTCCTGCTGTGTCGTCACGTAAAGTTTATTTATCTTTTTCTATCGGTCATTCTCCAAGAGAGACAGTTAGCAAGGCGCTTTTCAAAGAAATTTGCGTTTCCTATTCGCACACACAACACACATGATTTAGGTTGTGTGCGTGTGTTGGTGTCATATGCAGAACTGTTTGGATCAGATGGTGATCCAAACATTGAGCGCATAAAGCAGAGCCAAACTGCGGGCCATTGTTTGAGACAGATCTCGAGGAGTGAATGAAGCTCCCGTTTAAATTGCAACTGACCGCAACTTTGATCGGAGCATCGCACGACTTGCAATTCCGTGGGAGACACCATCCGAGGTATTGCACGAGAGCATCTGTCGTGGTTAATTATTACAGTTGACTCAGCGCGGAGGTCGCAAAGCCATGGCGAACAATGTTAGAAGGCCTATGCATGCTGGCAGCTGGTACTCCAAATTCGGTAAGACATTTCTTTTCTCATTCAAAATCTTACGGCCAATTCTGATTTGTCATTGGTATCACGACCCTTCTTTTTTTCAATCAGTAATGGCTTTGTTATGACTGTTACAGAATAACCTAAATTTTTTAAACTTTTTTTAGGTGCTGAACTGCAGAGACAACTGGAGGACTGGCTGAGTGCTGCTAGTTTAACTCACGGTCCAGCAAGAGCCATCATTTCACCGTAAGGAATCTCAGTTTGTTTCAATCAAAAACAATTAATTGATTGATTTTTCAATTTTATTTGATATTGTACTTTTCCCATTTTTTGTTAGACATGCCGGTTACAGTTATTGTGGAGCCTGTGCTGCCTTTGCTTATCGCCAAATTAGTCCAGCAGTGGTGTAAGTTTCATTTGAAACATAATCAAGCACGAACATAATAGAAAGCCAATTAAAAATATGAACAATCAGAATTGATCCGAGAGTCTGTTTTTTGCAGACGAAAAATATTTATTTTAGGCCCATCTCATCATGTGCGATTACCTGGATGCGCACTCACTACTGCGCAACTTTATCGTACTCCCTTGTACGATTTGATAGTTGACACAGTTGGTAAGGTCAAGACGAAATCATTCTGTTTAACATAATCAATCAACACATAAATGTTTGATTGAATGAATAATTGATGCGATTGAATTTATGATTGTAGTCAACAAAGAGCTGGAAGAAACTGGTCATTTTGAGTGGATGGACATGCAAACCGACGAAGAGGAGCACAGCATCGAGATGCAGTTGCCATACATCGCTAAAGTCATGGAAAGTAACAATAATTTCACCGTTGTTCCCATTCTTGTGGGATCTTTGACTCCGGAAAAAGAGGCGATGTATGGAAGAATATTAGCACCATATTTGGCAGACCCTCAAAATTTGTTCGTCATTTCGTCTGACTTTTGTCACTGGGGTCACAGATTTCGCTATACTCATTACGATAGGTCGTGTGGACCTATTCATAAATCCATTCAAAATCTCGATAAGATGGTGAGTCGTAAGAAATAAATATCTTTTACGTTTGGCTTCCTCAGTTTTTTTCAAAGATTTATTGCACTATTGGTTTCTTTTTAAGGGGATGGACATAATTGAGTCATTGGATCCTGCGGGTTTCACTGAATATTTAAAGAAATATGGCAACACAATTTGTGGTCGCCATCCTATTGGTATTTTGCTGCAGGTATGTTGTACAATAATTTTTCTATTTACAATTGAATAATTTTGATTTTTATACGGAAAAGGAACTAATTTATTGAATCATTTCATTTCAGGCTTTACATTATATGAAAACTAACAGCAACAGTCAAAAGATGAATCTCAAGTTTCTTAAATACGCTCAGAGTAGCCAGTGCAACAATATGAACGATAGTTCTGTGAGCTATGCTAGTGCTTCCTTAGTCTTCGAGTGATAAAGTTTGTTTTATAAATGAACAAAGAAGTATAACAAGGAAGCCATCTTTTGAGAAGTTTTGAATTGTTAACATTAAAATTAATTTGATTATATGAGTATTCAAACAGAATTTATATCATGAAATTTCACTTGGTAAAACAGCGAACATTTTTTTATCAGATTTAAACACATAAAATGTGACTTAGCAGATTCAAAACTTCTTGCGAGATGTTTTAACGATTTATCCTCTTATAAAAGAGTGTATTGTTTTACGTAATAGTTACGCATAATCACTAAATGTCGAATATTCAATACAAAAAACAAATGATAAACGAGAAAGCGCTCAATCACAAAGACTGGAGCAAAGAGAGTTTAAAAACCGAATTTAAATGCAGAGAAAATATAATGTTTAACAGTGACAGGGCAAAGTCGAACGCTGTAACAATTCAGTTAACTTTTTTATTTTTAGTTTAGTAACGCTTATCTTGTTCTCTCAAAAGTAATATTTTTTGGTATTCTTTTATTTCTGTTTTCTTTCAATATATCTATATTCTACTTCAACGTTAAATGTACTCCGCCGGTGGATCTTTGGTTATCAACAAAAAAAGGTTTGTTTTATTTTCTTTTTGATGGCTGTGTACATAGGGAAACAACGGTTGCGAGTTTTGTTCATTGTTGCTCACAGAGTCCTGTAGACACTTTTTAATACGTAGCTTTGTCAGCCAGAATGTGATTCAGATAAATTGTTAGCCTAAGCTCTTTATGCTTCTTGCAATTCAGTGTAATTCGACTTTAGTACGACAAACTTGATTGTATATGACTATGCAATGTTAAAGATAATTAAATTGAAGCAAGTTAGACAAATTTTCACTTTAATTGCTAGCATTGTCAAAATATTGTGAAAATCATATTTTATCGCAGAATATTTTATTTCTTATGTACAATCTTAAGATATGAATATCGTCACAAAATATGCATATACGAGGCCTCTCCCGATAGTACTTGGCGGTTCTATACTTATTACAGCTTTACTTAAATGTATCGGTACGTTTAAATCTTCGATGCGATGTTATGAGGTGCAGTTTTTTGAGTTCACGAAATTGACAAACGATTTTTACAAGACTGATTTTCGACTCGTGATTGTGGTATGCAATTTAAGTTTTTTTTTGTTTTTTTCATATTATGCATTGATTATCTAGTTGAAATTTTATGAACATGTTTGAAAGTGTACTTTGAAAGTTAATGATTAGAAGCATTTAATTTGTCTGTGAAATTTGATTTTGTTCTACACTGAAAAGTACTATCTATGAAACTAACACGAAGCTTGAATTTAAATTGTAATGATTTTTTTTATTCAAGTGTTTGCGCGAATTGTGATCTAACGTAACGCGTCCACTCAGATGAGAATTGCGTAAAAAATGGTTCAACTTGATCGAGCAAAATGTACTACAATAAAAAACCATGTGATAACTGAGATTTAAAAGCATTTAATAGTCATCAATGTAAAATAAAAAGTAAGACATCTTTTCGGACACAAAACTACCTCACATTTGTAAGACACAGTTGAAAGACAAAAAAACATTACTTCGTGCGTCAACACTAACGGTTTTTTCTTTGTAATACATCGATATTAATCAATTTCACTGATGTTCTCCAAATTTGCACAAGATGTGAGAATTAATGTACATCTATATAAAACATCTATATCAAACCAGATTAACAATCTTTAATTGTACAAGTTTCAAAATAAATTCTCAGACAAGTAATTTTATTCAGATTATTTGTGTTTTCCTTTCTCATACATTTTTATTAATTTTATTTTTTTAGCGATTTTTGAAAATTTTGTTGGTAAATAAATAAATAAATTTATATTTTTTATTTACATATACTTTATTGAATATTTATATTTATCTGCATGTATGTACTGATAAATTTATTTACACGTTGTTTTTATATTATAATTCGAAATAAATGATTTCACTGCCATCTGATGGCCTGAAAAGAAAACTTTTTTTTTGCCCAGTTCATCGGCAGTTTTCGGGAGCATCGGTAATCGTCGTGCGATGTTCGGTATATATTTATTACTGGTAGCTGATAATTACTGAAAATGATGCATCACAACAAGAATTTAAGGTTTAACATCTTCTTCACATATCAAGTTTCAGGTTTTTGTTTGTTTTGACTTTGAATCAAAACAAAAGAGAATCTCAAAGTCATGAAACTTTGAATGACCTTCATGAAGGGTATACGAATATAACCAAAAGAAAATTTGTTCCGTTTTACTTTTTATTGTTGATTGTTGATATAAATTATAAATAATTGTTTATTTTTCAATTTCCCGCGCTTTTCGAGTTCGCAGTTGGCGCGCGCGTCGCCAGTTGAAAGTAGGCATCGATTGCGTCAACCTTGCTTGTCCGCGCGCGACGATCGTGTAAATAAAAGTGACGAACATCTGTCAGCGCACCAAACAAGCCGATCGCTTGAACATTTGGGCCGCTGGGATTGTCGAACTGTCATGGCATCCGTTTCGGTGTTTTGCTGAGGAACGAACGTACGCCCGACTCAGAACAAACACTGAAACAAAAATAGTTCCGGCATCTCAACTAACGCCACAACGAGTCCACCAGGTAAGCGGCCAAACAACCAGTTCGAATCATTCTCGATTGCCAAGCTTGCGAGAGTTTGAGCAGCACCGCCCGTTTCCACCCGCCCTCACATAACCTTTCCAGTGTAATTTCGAAATTCGCAACGCATCCCACGAAATCAATCCCGCCGACGAATTTTCACCGCAAAATAGATTGTATCTTTTTGCATCGTCAGTTTGTATCAAATTTGAATTTCAATTTTATCTTAATAGACATTTTTTTTTTTTTTGAAATGAAAGAATTTTGGGGTTTCGAAAAACATTTTTTTGACCATTTTGTTGTTTGTTTGTGATGAAAAATTTTCTTTTATCTTTCGAACTGACTTTGTTTTGTTACGTAACCATGGCTTACGAGGAGCAATCTTGATTGGAATTCGGGAAAAGAATCGTTTAAAAAATGGCCAAAATAAGTGATGATGTAAAGCGTAGGAGGTGGCCGTCGGGAAGATCTCAGAATAAGCAAATTACTAACAATATCGTCGATTTGTGAAAATTTAATTTTTTTTCATTCATCTCAGTTATACCTTTTTTTACATTTGTGAAACAGAAAAAAGGGATCATTTTCTATCTGCTTGTTAAGATAATTGAATCAATTATTTTGAAATTGAACATCAATTCATCCAAATTATAAAATCAAGCATGATGAAATTTCATCAATTAGTCGCAATTAAAACCAGGATAATTTTATTTTGAAAAGGAAATTAAAAGCTGATCAAAACAGATTAACAAAAAGGTCAAAAGTGAGTGAATTAGATAAATCGATGAAATTAACTGTAGAGAGAAAGTCAATCAATTAAATGGGATTAAACAAAAGTAGACCCATCATCATTACCAATCGATTTCTCGAATTTGATATGTGATAGAAATTAAAAGCAAACAATTAATGTTTCGTTTCAGACAAAACACCATGAGTTCCGGCCGGCCAATAAAATGCGTGGTCGTGGGAGATGGCACAGTTGGTAAAACTTGTATGCTGATATCGTACACAACTGACAGTTTTCCCGGAGAGTATGTGCCGACAGTGTGAGTACAAGTCATTGTTTCTTCTTGCAACTCGAGACTCCTCAGACGAATGACAACATTGTTAAGACACCCATTGTGCCATGCGTGATTCGAATTCAATCGATAAATTTAATCTTACATTAAAATTGCAATTCAACGAAGATAAATGACAAGAAAGAAAAACAAAACACAGTTGCACAATGCGATGAAATAAATCTAGCATAAAATATAGAAACGAGCAAGAAAAAGAAATATTGTCAAGCGAAAAGTTGTTTTCTTTCGGTTGAAAAATGCAAAATGAAAAATGTCATAGCCTGTCAAAGTGTGAAAAAGGGGGAGGGGTAGGGTCGTGAGTATGTTTTTGTTTGTGCTTGTTCATTTTGTAAACTGTATGTTTCTTTCTTAGTACGACGGTGCAAGAGACCTATTAATAGTCCAAGCACTACCGCAAGACACAGGAAGTAATTCATTTTAAATTTTCTTTTTACAGTTCTTTGGTCTTCCATGGGGTTTATAAATAAACCTCGTGTGAGCGCTCACTTAATGCCTGGCCCTAATGCTTTATCAATATTTATCTCTCGTGCACTTGCACGAATCAAATTCAAAGGCATCTTCAGATTCGCAGTTGTGAGTTAACTTGATTCTCATCTTTGCAGTTTCGACAATTATTCTGCACCGATGGTCGTGGATGGGATCCCAGTGAGTCTGGGTCTGTGGGACACAGCGGGACAGGAAGACTACGACAGATTGCGACCACTTTCTTATCCACAGACCGACGTCTTTCTCATCTGTTTCTCCGTGACAAGTCCCTCGTCCTTTGAGAATGTGACGAGCAAATGGTACCCTGAGATCAAACATCACTGCCCTGACGCTCCGATGATTCTTGTCGGCACGAAGATTGACCTTAGAGATGACCGGGAAACTTTGACTAGCTTGCTGGAGCAAGGACTTAGCGCGGTCAAACGCGAGCAGGGTCAAAAGCTAGCAAACAAGGTTCGTTCATGGACCGATAGACACGTTCTTCACGCTCCATTGCAACGCTCAATTTAGATTGCGAACAGTTTTTGTCAGCTTTGTTTGAACGGACGTTTTTATGTTACTTAATTAAGGGAGCGCCTACAAACGCACCGACGCGAGCATTTTATTCATGTGTGATGAATTATTCATTAGTTTAGCAGCACCTAGTCTTTGTCATTCGCATTAAGTCTGATGAAAATCCTCCTGCCAGTTAAATTAAACCTACCTCGAATTAAAATCCAGGAGGATTTTGAAGATCCGAGACTAAACTGTTGAAAATATTTGTTTTGAAACTGTAAATATTTTTTTGAAAAACCTTTGTCTTTTTAAATGCATATAATTGTTAGTAATATAAAATGGTGATTTTCAGATTCGTGCTGTCAAGTACATGGAGTGTTCAGCCTTGACACAACGCGGCTTGAAGCAAGTGTTCGACGAGGCTGTTCGCGCGGTTCTACGACCGGAACCGCAAAAACGCCGACAAAGAAAGTGCAGCATCATGTAAACAAGCGTGGAACACTCATCTCAAAGAGGTAAATAAGATTCGCATCAAGTGACAAAATTGTCAAAAAAAGTCAACTCAACCATCTTGGAAGAATTTTTTTAACATTTTTTAACGCACAACCGTTTTTTTGGTTGTATGTTGAATTTTTCAATCAAAATTGAAACCCTAAGATGGTTTTTTGAAGCGTTGATTATCTTTCAATTTTTTCGGTATGAGACTAAAATTTTAATGAAACTACATAATGGTACTAAGCTAACTTTGAAGCACAAATTTAAGAACTGGTTGATTTTGGATCCATCCAACGAAACTTTGTTTTGAACAATTTTCATTCGTGCATTTCTTAGGACATAAGCTTGAACTTGTGTGCGTGTTCATGAAAACAGAAAAAATTGAAAGGGAGGTAAGCTAGTGACTTTTTGTTTAGTTTTCTAGTGCCATGGGACGACAATTGATTATAAACGATTAAGTAGGAATTGCGTTGGTTGATCCCTGATAAAAAAAAGAAACCAATATAATTATAAACAAAACTCTCGCAAGGAACCGCACAAACAATTGCGTTTCTGAAACAGAAACATTGACAATGTGATCAATTAATTTTAAACTACGATTATACTGCCACAAAACAAACGAAAACAATCAAAAACAAAAGCAGCTTGATAAGTTTCTAAAATTAGCGACCATAGTATAGACGGCTGATAACTGGCGCTGTCAACGTTGTCTAGAACCGAGCTGTTGGACGATCGCAATAAGTCAATAGCTAAAAACTGCTGCGTTCTTGATCGATTGTATATTTTCAACTTTTGTTCGAAGTTAATTCGAATGTTCTAAGTGTCGTGTAATCCTTAAAGTAATTTGGTGTATCATTATATTGTAAGTCTTGTACGAAGTCGACTGAGTCGCCATCATTCGAGATGAATCCATTTTTTTTGTCAATTAGATGATAAGTTGCAATAATTGGGGCATTAGTTGGGCGGCGCCTGCACAGACTTTGAGAGACCCAAATTGTTCAACTGTTAACATTGAGATATTACTTTGAAATAAGTCCCGCACATATCAGAATCCATGACTTTAGTTCAAGCTTAGAGAACAATTTTGTAAACATCACTTTTTTTAGTTTCTTCCCTATTAAAAGTTCATAATTTTATAGTATAAATGATTGTCAATCCGTTTGAAGATGTTATTTTTATATAACAAGTATAATGATGATGGCTCAACGACCACAGTTGGAATTTTTTTCAATATCAGGTTTGTTGTTCAAAGTGCGCAACAAGTTCTGTTTGTTAAACCGCCTGTCAAATATACGTAATTTTATCGAGTGAGAAGCTTGAGCTTAAACTTAATTTTGCATTTTTTTTCGTTTTAACGATTTCATAGGCAACGATTTTTATATCGAGTTATCGAAATTGTAGCGAGCGTATAAACAAGTGAACATAAACTTTGCCACAACTTTGGCAATAATTATTTGTTTATCGCAAAAAACAAGAGACTGCATCTAAATGAACTTTTTATAAATCTTTATCTCAACAAACTTTTTGAGCCCCCCAGATTTTTCTCTTACTTCAAGAACGAGAATGCATTTATAATAATTACTCATAGCTCTTGCTCTCAGACTTTTCATAACAAATCTTACAGTTTGGTATTCAAGTCTACTGGTATTGTTGCTCGCTGAATATTCTAACTGTTTTCAACCGTGAAACACGTTGCATAATGAAAATTCGTCGAACAAATTTTTCTACTTACTTGTACATAAACCGTTCGAGGGTCTCGTGCGTTCTATAGTCAAGTATATTCTCAGTTAAGCGTCGCAAAACATATGTCTTCGTTTTTTCAAGACCTTTGTGAATCCTCATTTTTATACTTGACAATTTTGAGATAACCGTATTTGATTATAAACGAAAGTAACAAGTATTTTGGAAAGAACAAAAAATAAAAAACAACGATCACGTGATTCCTTACTGCACGATGTATTTCGGATTATTATTCTGGCAGTTATCTAACTTTCGAGCTTTGTACATTGCAAACAATTAAAGATGGCCGATTCAACTAAACGAAATTGTATTAAACAAAAATGAAAACAGGCACAAATTCAAACCCTAAATTTTGACGATCAAATGAACAATTACGATGAAATTCGTCCATCTTTAAATAACATAACTAAGTTTGTCAGACACTTGTGATTACGTGCGGTTGTTTGAATTATAAATAATGATAGATCTGTAGAGTATTTTAATAGTCATAAAACAAATCATATATGAAGATTAAAAAAGGTATATATAAAAATATATATTTATGATTAAGGCAACACTGCTTGCAGCTGATAATGCAATTGAAGGGAATTGTCGTCTGCGAATTGAAACGGTACTATAATTTGTTTTACTCAGCAGCACCCTGTGAACCAAAGCTAATAACGATTATGACGCGATTGATTGCACGTCCTAATTGCGAGATGCTTATAACCCGCAAACAAATCGTAAGATATTCTAGTCACCCCGAATCAGCTTGGATGTTCTTTGTTCTCTTTCTGCGATTCGACCACGCTAACGTTTCATTGGTTAATTGCTTAATTTTAATTATTATTTTAATTTTTTTGCAAAGTGACGAAGAGTAAAGTAAGGAGATATACTAGTATGCAACGGAAATGTCAATTTAGATTTTAGACGAGGGAAGAGACGGCTAATGAAGTGTATAAAATTTTTCGATAGGTGAGAAATACAAATATATATATATTATAAATACATGATATGTATATGTGCTAAGTAAACAAGAATTGTCAGTACACTGCGGAATACGACGTTAATCTATTTTCATAAGATTTTTATGTAAATTGAATAATTTATTGGGGGCAACGTAAGCGGCCTGTTTTCGTTCTCTTTCTGCTTCGATTCGCCATAAACTTTATGTTCGTGTCAGCACGAAACCAGTGCAAACTGGTTTATCTTTTTGTTTTGTGTGCCATACAGTGCAAAAACGTTGTCAAGCACTTACGTTGCCCAGGACAGTGGACGAGCATTTGCACGGGAAAAGAAACATAGCGTGATTCGACGAGTGTAACATTTTCTTTAAGTGACATAAGAAGGCATTTTTTATTATACCTTCGTTTTCATATGTTGTAACTATGAAAAAAGAAAAACTTTTTGAAATAAACTTTATGCATTTAAATTGACAGGTATCTTAGAAGTAGGTTCGGTTTCGACACTGATATAGCATAGATTATTTTAAAATAAGTTAGCAGTTATTCTTTTTCAAAACGAATTTCAGTTCCGTCTTGAATGATTGAATCTTATGAATATTACTTGAATGTGATTCATTTGAATCAATTTGAACATTTGATTTTGAAGTCGTTTGAACGAGTTGATTTATCATTAGTTGTAAATTTAATTGGTTTTCCTCCAAAAGACGCACCTAAAATATTATTTTGAATTAGAAGTGATCGTTCATTTAAGGTTGTTATTATTATAAAAAAATGTGATTTTTACTTTTTCTGAAAGCTCATTACAGATATCACACGAAACAGAGCCTTGCGGCACTGGTGCAGAATCGTGAATTGGAGTTTCTCGTTCCCCCTTTTCTTCCTCTTCTGGTTTTATGTTCCCGTCATCTGTTTTAACTTTGATCTCCTCTTCTTTTGGTGTTTCCACTTTACTAACTTTTTTTTGTTTCTCTTGGTAATAAAGTATCACCTCGTCAGCCTAAAAGAACTCATCTCAAAAAAGAAATAAAACAAATTCCATTCAAACGAATTTCATCTGTATCAAAATCCTACTCACCCAAGGAGCCTTTCGCCTAGTTTTATTCACGCGGTCATCTTTGTCATTTTCGTTTTCACCATCTCCTTCCGTTCCCACTTCATCTTCATTGTCATTTTCATTTACATCTTCTGCTTCATTTTTATGAGTTTGCAAATCATGCTTGTTGTCATTAGTAATTTTTTCATCCTGAAAAAAGAGATAACTTTTTAGTTGAATCAACAAAACCACTGCTTTCGGAGCTTCCTTTTGGTACTTCAACTTCTATTTTAACAATTTACATTACAACAACAATAAATTATTCTAGTTTTATTCAGTTTTAATATTCACCACTACTTTAGTAGTCGTTTCTATGTTTTTATTAGTAGTAAGAGTTGTTCTGGTCGTCGGTAATCTGCGGTTTGGTGGTTTAGCTCGTGATGCCGTCAAGTGCATTAGCGGCCTGTCTGCGTTTTTTACAACCTCGTCTAGTTCTTTACTGTGTGCCACAACGGTGCTCTCATTGCTATCTTCCTTTGATCTATCTCCAATTACATTTTTTGTCGCTTCTTTTTCGTTGTTGCCATTGTAACTTGCTTGAAAAAAAAGGATGAAGTTGAAATAGATTATTTTAACAATTGTGATTTAACGAAGCTCGTACTTGCTGGAATTTTCGGCAGATCACATTTTTGTTCTGGGTTTAGCTCCTGTTCTCTATTTTTTATATCATTTATTGATATTACATAATTGCTCGGAAAAAACCCAACTTTCCTGTTCAATTCGCCTTTCCACCAACCCTGAAACAAATATAAATTTCCATTTTGTGTTTTACAAAATTATTCAATTTGATTTTCAATTGTAACTCATCCAAATGTTGAATTTTAAAGTTTTCATATTTGTCTTATTTGTTTAGTGTGAAAATATTAGAACATACCTCGTGTATAACATCTTTTGTAAGGACTGTAATTATCTCGTCTTTTGCAATAGTAAGCTCGTCCTTATTAGCTGCTTCATAAGAGTACAAAGCTTTGTATAAATAGTTCTCTGGTATTGGAAGGTTCACAAAATTTGAACGAAAAATCCCGACTTGTCCTCGGAGCTGACCTCTGTACCAACCTTTCTTTTCTTCACCCAAAAATTCAATCAGATCATTAGGCACAAGCTTGAGCTCGTTTGATTTTAAAGGCTCGCGGCTATACAAAACTTTACACAACCGTCTTCTGGAGTTACCGTTGGTCAATGCAAAGATCTCCTTAGCAACATTTGTAGTATTATCTGATAACTAAAAAACATGTATATTTTGTTTTTATAATTATTTTTGCAACAGGCTTTTAGAAGATATTATTTGAATTTTATTATAGCTGGTTTAACTTAGTTTTTGTTTTAGCATTAAGGGAAAATGATTTTAGAAATTGAAGAATTGGATGTTAAGAAAACATAGTAGATGTAATTAACATACCTCGACAAAATTATCAGGGAACAAACCAACCTTCCCTTTTAATTCGCCTTTCCACCAGCCCTGCAAAATAGAAAAATGTTTCAGTTTATTTTGTCCAAGTTTAATGTAATTACCTTTA